>JAANSP010002513.1:0-12693 GCA_036850745.1 Homidia socia | reverse complement strand
TTAAAGCTGCCAATTTTAGAGGAAAACTTTATTAAATAAACTACTTACCGTCATAACGCTCTGCTTGCTCAGCCAACTTGGCTTTGTAGACATTATCCTCACGGTCCGACATTTTTAATGACTACTTTTGTTTTACAAAAAATTACTTTGATATAAGGTACAAACGAACCACAAAAATTAATACAATATTAGCACACGAATTTAAATGTGAAATTATATAAGATTTTCAGGGAGGGATGCTGTCTAATTTGTATTTAAAAATAAAATTTATTTATTTTATAGTAAAAAGTATTTTATGCTTCTCTCTACCACCACAATTTTTTTTGAGGAATATAAAACCCTGTCACTCGTCGACAATCTTAGTTGTAGTAGAAGTAGTAGTAGTAGTGCAATCAATGCTACTCAACTCCCCGTTTTTTTCGGCCCCTTCCCTTCTGTCTGTATGTATCTGTTGTTGTCGTCGTTTATGTGTTGTTGCAGATGAGGATGGAAACAGAAAAACCGAAAAAATAAATTACAGATCAAAACACTACTAGCAAACAACGGCAATTTTACTGACGCTGCTCTTTCTCCTCACCACTAATTAATTAAGATGATGATGATGATGTTTAAATTGTAGTTGTAGTTGTAAATCAAATACCTCGTCGTCACCACTAAATATTCTTAAAAATACTTGTTACTAAAAGGAAAAAAGTACTTTTTTCTCTCCCTCACTCACTCTTCGCTGTAGTAGTAGTAATAAAAATCGCTGTGAGCTGACTGCAAACTGCAATTTAGCTCTACGTTTCTCTCACACAATTTGTTCACAGAGAGCAGAGTAGACAGTAGTAGCAGCATTACTTCTTGTGGTAGTAGTAGCAGTAGTAGCAGTAGTAGCTCTAGCTATATGCCATTTATGATAATTGCGGAAGTGATGTCCGTCCGTCCGTCGTACGTACGTCTCTCTCTGGGTATGCCTGTGGTTGTACTAGTAATATACGTTGTTGTTGTGTAGGTAATACTACGTTTATGTAAAAAAAAAATTGGTAGCTTGCAGTCCGTCGCTCTCTTCTTCTACTACAACTTGTGCATGAGTAGTCGGTCGTGTCGACGTCGTCGTTTTGTTGGAGTAGGTAGTAGTATCATATTATTATAGAAGGGTATAAAATTGCATTATTGGCTAGGCTCTAAAATAATAGTATAGGCTTAAATATGTGTGTGTATATTTTATTTTTATACATAGTGCGTAGTAGTATTGGAAGTAGTGGCGGTGGTTCTACTACTAAACTATGCTGATGCTGCTGCTGTCACTGTGTGATATCTATCCGATAATCCGATACATATTCTCCAGAGAACAGAAGAAAGAAGGTGATAGAATGAGGAGAGGAGGAGAAAAATAAGAAGTAAAACAGAGGCTACGGCGAGCAAGATGCCAGCATAAGTAGCGAGTAGTAGTAGTTGCATTATCGTTTTCAGCTATGCTTCTCTCTCTCTATGCATGTATAAATGGCGTTTGGTTGGCTTTGTAGTTGTGTGGAGCGGTTGGGCATTGGCATTGTGCTGCTGTTTTGCTTGTTGGGTGATGATGCTGATGGTACTGGTGCGGTGTAGAAGAACGTTAATTCACAGGGCGAAGACGGTGTTGGTGGTGGAGGTGGTAAGTTTAACTTTGACAGAGTATGAAAGAGGCATTTGAATTTTGAATGTAAAATGGACAAATGGATGGATAGAGCCAGCCACATCAAGAGTGAAACCTTTCTCTCCAGGCTGCCGTATATCCCCTTCAGGATGACAATTACCCTTTACTTTCACACCAAATTGGATTCCAATTTTAGCAACCATTACCTTGTGCTCTTTATGCTGTACATGCATCTTCAACACAGAAAATTATACTATAGAAAAGAAATAAGAGTGACAAGTACTGAAATTGCCAGCCTGTAGGTAAGGGGCTGGGTAGAGGGGTAACATCTTCATACAATTTTTGTGAAAGAAGTTGCACCAGTTGGGAGTGTGGAATGTAATGTAGCGTTGTTGTAACTTACGTTTTACGTAGGTATACAGAAGCGGACGACGGGTACCAGTACCAGTAGCTAGTAAGACAACGGCATACCAAAGTACCGAACTGAATAGGTACATGTTAGTACAAAACAAACTAACTTCAACACAACTACCGATTACGGATACTAAACTATGTAATGATAATGATCACACAAACACAATGTGCGAAATGAAATATCTATAGGAGAGGAACCAAAATTGCATAAAGAAGTTGACGAATGTCGACCAGTAAAAGCCTTGTGCGTGGTTGCAAGATTACGCTCGAGTGAAGCATAGAGATATTGCTCTGCTGAGGTTGGTTTGCCATTTGCCCCAACTATGGGCTGTTTGAGAAATGGAATAATATGTGTACCGAAATCCTTTGACTCTGGAATCATCAAAATTGACATGGATTATGTCAATCAGTGTCAATCACATGCACTTTACCAACTTGCAGTTCTAGATTTTAAACTAGAATTTCTCAATCTATTTAAAAATAAACCGAGCAACTACAATATAGACAAGAAGCGAAAGCTTGGGCAAGGAATGCATGTCACATGTATTATGCATGAAAAAATTAACGGATTTTTAACGGTTACCGTTGACCGATTAGGCTGAAAATTCAACTTGTCCGAGATGGGGTCAGTAATAATCGTTTAAAATACAAAACTGAAAAAGCTCCAACGGCTATCGAGAAATCAAACAAACATTTTTATTTTGAATTAGCTCAAATCACTTTTGCTACTTAATAAAACTTACTAAAATTAAGGCTACCACTACCAGTAGTCAAGAAGAAAAAACAGGTTTGAAACCATAATATTTGCTTTAAAAGCGGCCTATTGTCATGCTGATATGAGCTTTAAATGTTTCATTTTTCATTAAAATCACTTATTAGTTAATTATTTGATTTTAAACACTTTATTATAGTCATATTTGGCCAATGTATATTTCTTTATTTCTTTAAGAAAATTTAAACAAGAAAAATTAAATCAGGTTTCCGGGAAAGTATGCATAAAATGTTTGTTGTGAAAGGGAGGAAAGTCCAAAGTTTTTCTCCTTTTTATATGTGAAGATGTTGAACGTTCTTTTCTTTCGGCAACCTTTGCTTTTATAGGTTGCATTATAAATGTTTTGCAGTTTGCAGTACTTCCACCATTGATAAGATCATGATTTGATTTAGATGATGTCATAAGAAGAGAAAGTATTTCTTATAGCCCATGTGGTGACAGTTATTCCATCGCATCATTCTGTCTGTTATATCTACCTACCTATGCTACACAGGACAGTATTGTACGTTTCTTGCTCAGCGAACTATATAATGGTTATTTCTGGAAAGATGCTCCTTGTACCGGTTTTATAAGTACCTTTTTGGAAAGTCAGATCAGTTTACTAAAGATTATTTTTTATTTATATATACACATAAATGGACATTAAAAAATTTAACTTCACTACCTAGTCGTAATGGGCTTCTTCATTGTACAAACCAAGACTATTATTACTTTCGCAATAAAACTACAAAGTGAAAGTGTTCATTGATTGAGTTTTGCTGTTAACATTTGACTTCCTTCTTCACAGCTCAATTCTTTCGCAGCATAAATAGGCAAGTAAAATTACTGTTTACCACGAATACATCGAGGCCATACATGTTTTTGAGCATTATTACTCAGGATTGGGATCAAAATTTTTTTCAATATGCAATCGCTCCTTCATTATAGCCGAATAAAACAAAAACGGTGTTCATCATTACAATGCAATAAAGTCCATGTCCATTTACGTTGGATGACTAATAGGTTTTGGCTGAGTTAGTCGCTTTTATACCCTCACCTTCCTTCCCAAGATACAAGGAAGGACGGTTTTACTACTCTTGCTGCTAGCATCACCATTTGGATGACTAATAGGTTTTGGCTGAGTTAGTCGCTTTTATACCCTCACCTTCCTTCCCAAGATACAAGGAAGGACGGTTTTACTACTCTTGCTGCTAGCACCACCATACTGTCATTGTTAAATTGAATGCCTTTGACTTGCCAGTGCCACTCTTGTCAATAGTACATAGTAGTAGTAATAACAATAATAGTAGTAGTAGAAATACGTAGTAGTAGTCAGTCTCCACTTGCCGCCGCCGTAGTGGAAAGCTTTGGCAGTCAAAGAAAAGTAGACAGCTCTCAGGAGCAAGAAGAGCCGAGAGCAAACTCATCATCATCGTCATCATCAAAGAGACAAAAAAGTAAAGTTGTCCATGTCCATGCTTTCGTTATTTTCGTTCATGCCATCCTCAGCATTTTTGCCTTTCATCTCTCTCTTCTCTTCTCTTCTATGCTCTCTCTCTCTTTATTATAAACACTTTGCTTTATCTCTCTCGCTGCTGATGACGATGATGCGATGAGACTCCTCTGTTTGTGTGCTGTGTGTGATATGCTCATATAGCTAAAAAAAATTCTAAATGGAAATAATGGATTGGTATGCAGTTACACAAGTGGCAACCAAACGCAAACCAACAACAACCGAACAGAACGCAGATTACTACTTCTCCTTTTTACATTGTTGATAACCTCATACATAATGATATTATTATTAGTTTGCTAAAAAGATGGACTACAACTGTACTATAACAAGGAAGAATACTTGTGTGTGTCTGTATGACAAAAGCGATGGTTCCGTCTCCGTTCATTATTATTACTACGGGGAAAAACACCATGTCATGTCCAAGTGCAAGCAAGCCTTATGCACAAACAAAGTCCAACTAAAGTAGTAGCGGAGCAGCATCATTGCATGCCCTGCTAGGCTCTCTTTTTTATAAAGCAAAGCGAGAACCTCGCGTTTTTGGAGCTCTACTATTGTCACGCTAAAGTAGTCGGTGGACGGACGAGGAGAAGGCAGAGTCAGCAGCAAAAGCAATATATAATGGAAAGTTGCACCAACTATAATGGCAAAAGGGGATACACAAGCAAATACGACGAAGGATAAAAAGAGACAGGCAAATAGGAGTCTACTACTAGCAGAGAGCTGCTGAGTCAATGTGTGTGGTAGCAGTGGTGGTAAAAGCATTGCATATTGCATGGAGCATTTTTTGGAACATTGCTTTGCTAGTAACAANGTGGTAGCAGTGGTGGTAAAAGCATTGCATATTGCATGGAGCATTTTTTGGAACATTGCTTTGCTAGTAACAAGAACAACTACATATATACTACTACACCCACAGAGCAATATTACCTCGTATCATTTTTATATGGCAAAAGCAAGCACACGACGCAACAGAAATCTTTTGCCTTTTTTGCTTCGTCGCTCTTGTTCCGTTTCTGCTCGTTCTTAATTCGTTTTGTTGGATGAAAATGGAATGGGAAGTTATTTAGCGGAATAGAAAATATGCACAAGAATGAGAAGAAGGATGACGATGATGACGACGCTATGCTGCTGCTTGTTGTTATGTTACGTGTAATGTAACGTTTCAAAATTGTAAGTTAGAAAAGCTGTGTGTAGGCTGCTACTTGCTGCCGCTGTGGTGTGCGGTGGCGGTGGTAAGACTGGGACAGGCTACTACTACCACTGGAGACAAAATACAATGTTATGAGTGCATTATTTGTTGGTTGTTGTAGTGGTTGGTCTTCTTGTTGGTTTTCTTTAAAGGTAGAGCTGCTATGATGACTACAAGACTAACTAAAGAGTCGTGTTGCAAAGTAAGATGAAGATGATCAGAAGAGTATGACTGCGAGGCAACATAACAATAATAATAATGTAAGAATGGAACTGCATATATAGAGAGTCTGCCAGTGGCTTCTGCATGCTTTTACTACTGCCGTTGTTTGTTGCAAAGTCAAATGAAAAAAAATCTTACTATATACTTAGCTATGTTGTGTATGCAAAGTACTACAAGTTCTTTGCTCTTTCCTGTACATTTCATACAATTTTTTTGCGTTTAATACACACACACACGCCTTTAAACAACTCTCATCATCACTGGTAACCGCAGACAGAGACGAAGAAGGCTTTCGGCGAGAGAGCTGAGGAGAATAATGCTAATAATGTTCATTTTTTCATGTATGTTGGTGTGGTGAAGTATCGTAAAAAAATACATATTAGGGAAAAATGCGAAGAAACGAAAGGGACACAAGGAAACTGAAGCTGAGAACATGCCCTTTTTGCATCATCCACACATACAAAACAACAATGGAAGAACAAAAAAGTACAATAATATATTTGGAGGATGCTGAAGAAGTATAATAGGTAATAAGGAACGAAATGAATTGAATGAGTAATCTCGTGATGATGAATCCCTACATTCGACCGACCGTAGTTCCTAGTAAAATGTCCGAGCATAAGACGATATTATTTTTCAGATTCCGGCCAACTTGCTTTTAGTATTTGATGTAAAAAAATATCTTCCACTAACCATTTTTATAGAGAGGAAGGTTATTATTATTGTTTTCTATACATGTTGTCGCTTGCTGTTGCTGCTGAACACTATGGCGTGATAAATACGAAAAACAGTACAAAAGGAAGAAAAATGATTCAATGACCACAAAAAATTTTGTAGGTATAATTTTTTTGTATAGCATCCGCTATGGTTAAATTTTGTTGGGTGGTAAAGGGAGGACAATACGTGTAATGGTTTGCTGTGATGTGTGAAAAAATATAAGTGAATGTACTGATGTTCATTTCAGAGAGGTCTCTGGTCGGAAATGGCAAAAAAATTGTCAATTGCTAATATTTTTTGGGGGAATGAGTAATGTCATCTATAGTCATCTGCCATAGCCGGTTTCCTCACTGTAAATAACCTTGAGTAAGATTTCAATGGAATGCTTGAGCTGTGGCGAGCACACAAGTTGATGAAGTCAAACAGCTTCATTGAGTAAAAGTTGGGAAACTGGCATAACTTTGCGGCTTGTTGTTTGCTATATCATTTGTCTGCTTTCGTTATCCTCACTATTTGCTTGAATATTTAAATATGTAGAAAATATACTCGGTATTCGGTATGATGATGATGAGGTACAAACAGCCATTGCATTGCCACATTACTGAAAGCGCATTAATTCCTCTCCTCTCTGTCGCAACAGTTCAGGTTGTTGTACTATGCGTAATGCGTAGTTGTACGCGATTTTTGGACTGCAAACCAACTATTTGGACATGCATGTATTTTTGTATGTGTATTTAAGTGGGTGCAAACAAATTGGATTATCACTATAGCTGGTGTCTCGCAAAAAAATCTGCTTAGGTACATACATATTTTTACTCTTATACAGATGTACATAATATTATGATAGAGAGAGAGAGATGATGATGATGATTGACAGCATTTGCATTATTTTCCTTGTACACGTCAGGCGTAAATTTCCTTTTAAAATTTCGTTTTTATAGGTTAATGTAAATGTCAACATATTTTGTGACCTTTAACAAAAATTGTATAATGAAATCAAAAGTAAATATTCAACACACAGATTTAATTTCGATGGGTATTATGTTTAGCCCCGTCATCTCAAAAAACGCATTTTCATTAAGTAGAAGAAAAAGCAAATATTCGTTTCTTAAACTTTTGAATCGTCAAATACATAGATCAACTTTGACAAATGATTCAATCATTTATTAATTAAATTAGAATCAACGAATGGTACGTGTTGGAAACACCTTTAATAATGCATTCAGTAGATGTGAAACTTGAGATTTCATGAAATGAGAAATGAAGTTGAAAATCTGTAACGTTCAAACATGTTTGTTTGCTATGATGCATATCTACTTGTAGATTTTTTAATTTAAAAAATATTGATGGCCAATTTTACTTGTACTTTTACCCAGGTATTAACTACTAGCAAAAAAGTATCCTCGCTGATAAATGCACGATCAAGTGTGTACAACATTCTCAGACTCTTTAGAACTGAATACTGTAAATATAGTCTATTACAAATATAACAAATTTTTTAGTACTAACAATAATAATAATAATGTTAATTTTTTAAATGATTAATTCAGTGTGCTATCTATATTTTCAAGATCATCTTCAATCTTGGTATTATTGCATTTTTCAAGTTAGTAACAGTCAAGAAGAGAGAATGTGATGCTGAACCGAACTGAATGAAATCATTTTAAAATTTTGTCCAAGTCATATAATATTTCATAGGTAATTTACCGTCGTAATAAATTATGAAACGAACATTCAAGTTGTCTTGTATCTTAGCCAGGCCTGGATGTGCTAACATAGACTGCTCATGTGTTAATGCTTCATGTGTAGGAAGGCAATTAATTTATATTGCTGGAAGCCAGTCAATAAAACTTTAAAAACCATACACATATTACAAATGTCACAACAACTTGATTGCTTTCCAATCATTTTGGTAAAATTTAGTAGGAAAATTCTAAAATGTTCCAAATCTAAGTAATTTTGTTATCTCTATTGGAACACGATCAAGGGCTCACTTCAATTGCCATCTGCCGAAAGATGAGAGTGATTACAAGCAAACATATATTTAGGCATAAATATTGAGAAATGTATTCCTACAATTTTCAAAAGTGTTTTACTACTAATACAACAATTTAATAACGAATTTTCCTTTTTGCCCTATCCAAACTTTGTTTCTACTCATAGACGTTGTTGTACATGTTTATACGAATATTGTTTTTTATAAAAAGTCATGAAAAATGCTAATTTTAAAAATCGATCTCACAATCAGGAAAGTCAGTCGTTTTGTCTTTCGCTTTTTGCATGTAGGTAAGCAAGCACTTGTTGTTTCAGGCGAACATGAAGTGAAAAGTACCTTGTGCCTGTAATCCAGTAAAAAATGCATGCTAGGATCATAAGGTGGTGACTTTGGGGGAAGCAAGCATGACTATAGATAGATTGAATATGATGTACAATGTATTTACAATAAACCTACAAGTAGGATTTTTTGAAGTGCATTGTCACTTGGACATTTTGTTCCATGATGACATTTATTCCATGTCTATATTTCTACTGAAAGAAATATTATCGCAGCTTATTCTATGATGTTCATCATTCTCTCAACAGTCTTCGACTGACAGCTTTGTATCTTCTCATTGCATGAGTCAAGTACCTGCTCCGACAGCCCTACCTCGTAGTTTCTTGTGCATCTTTTCTACATTAAAAAGAATAAAGGATGCAAATAAATAAAATCTTAAGGACTCCAATATAACAAAAAGTAAACCACAAGACAACATTTCTATCTAGTCACATGTGTGCTTTAAAAATCGATTTTACTCGATCAAGAAAATCTGTCCTGATCTTGGGTTCATAACCTCCATCCATTATTGCCAAATTTGATTATATTTTAATATACTTCTTATTCTTATTACTGTTGGACATGGTACACTTAAACATTTTTATTTCAAGAGGATGGTTTCCAAAAAAGTAGTTGATTGAGTGACATGTCAAAAGTTCAACACTTGTTTTTTTTCTTCTGCAAAATTTCAAATTTTTCCTTCAAATTCAATTCGCTGGTTCTAATATCCAGTTAGGTACTAGTTTCAAATTTTTACGCTTTCACGTCTGTTAGTGTGGCTGGCACTCTGATGCCTATTCAGTTTTGATCCTAATGACCAAACACATTCTTGTTTCTATTTTTGTTCATCCTTATCATTGAAGCTGAAATGAAGTCGCATTGCAAATGAACAGTTAACACTTTAATACCTCAAAATTTTCATTTACTACTCATACATTATTTGAAATTAAAATTTCGAAATCATAAATGCTAGTTTCAAGATTCAGAATACTCATTAAATATATACAGAGTACGTGGTAGCAACTTAGCAAGCAATCAAAATCTTTTCTTTGAGATAAAGCATGATAATTGATAGGAACAAGTATGCATAGTATATTGCCCTAATCTGGAAATAGGCTGGGGCAAAATGAAACAAAATGCAAGCACGACTAATGTTGAGGAGACGATGCAACGAACGATAAAAGAAAGAACATCCAATAATGACATGCAACATGTGACAAGTTAATTACAACTCCTTACAAAGCGCTAGTTATTGCAGATATTAGAGTGTGGTTGAGTACTATAGTCCGAGACAACATGTGCTTTCTAAAATATTTATGAACTGGATCATGCACAAATTTGATGCTACATTTTTTTCTCAAAACTGCTTCAGAGTGGCCCACACATTATTGCCACAAAAAGATACAAAGAGCATACTAACTTCGTTGTTTTTCCTCAAGAAACAAGCATACCTATACACACTTACACACACTTGTGGTTTGGTTTGTTATTAGACGTGTTCAAAAAAGGGTAAGAAAGAGGAAAAATCATACTTACAGAAAACCATTTCATATTGAGGGGAACGTGTGCACGCGTAAAAGGAAGGCATTTTATTTTTTGGTTTGTGTTCTTTTCCCAGTTCCACTATCCAGTAAAGATGCTGTGCGGCTGTTGCTATGTGGTTTGGAAACTTGGAATGGAATGAGCAAGTTTGAAGTTGGCTGGAAGTGAACAATGTGTGTTGCATGGAAAGCACGCAGTCGCCTGCCGTTGCAATGTATGCTGCATTCTAGCGTGCCCCAGTCTTATCAAAAACCCAATTCAAAGTGGCTCGGCCATATAATGATACATATTTATGTAGTTTTCGCCGAATTTTTAGCCAACATATTTAGCCTAAATCATCATATTAGCACAAATAGATGTTTGCATGTTAGAAGAACAGAACACATCACAACAGATCTATCCATTAAACAAAACTGCTTTTCTTGCTGTACAAAAATGGTGGTAGCTTATTGTGGCCTCGGCCTCACAGTAACCGGTATTGGGTTGTGATGCAAAATATGCAGGTAGTTCATATAGGTAGTCCTATCATTTGTTACACCAGCATCGTCCATAACATAGTATGCATTGATGCATGCATCGGTTTTAGTTAAATGAGTTGTGCAATATGTGTCTAAAACACAAGTTTTTATGGAAATTGGATTATAACAAGATGCCCAATTGTCGTAGATAACCGTGCGACTTGAAAAATGATGATGATGATGGCACATAACTGAGTTTGCAGACAGATAAACACTACATTCATTCGACTCCATTATAGCAGCAGCAGGCCTCGGTGAAAGTATATCATCATGCAATGCATCTTTTTTAGCCTACTACTACATGTTTTCCTGACTATATTTCATGAAAAAGAAAATGATTGAGAGTTCAAAGTGGAATTGAGTTACCCAGCTTAACTGCATGTAAAGAAATGTTTTTCCGTGAATAAAGTGAACTACATACAAGAAGAACATCAACCGAGAAAGTATGGGTAGTTTGCCATGCAGGCCAAAAGACTGGTCGACTACTAGATGTTTTCCTGACTATATTTCATGAAAAAGAAAATGATTGAGAGTTCAAAGTGGAATTGAGTTACCCAACTTAACTACATGTAAAGAAATGTTTTTCCGTGAATAAAGTGGACTACATACAAGAAGAACATCAACCGAGAAAGTATGGGTAGTTTGCCATGCAGGCCAAAAGACTGGTGCCGCACCCTAGTTATTCCGGGTCTTTCCTCCAGTTCACCACTTCTTCGCTTTTTTTTCCTTTCATACGTTTTGGTCCCTCTCACGGTGAGAACCTCACTGTCTCTTTATCTAGAAAGAAAATAAGAAATGGTCGCATGTGTAAGTCAGTCTGCTGGATTGGGTAAAAGTAAGATCTCGCCAACTGACTCTATCCTTTTACCACACAGTCCATCCTCCTGCCATAACTCTACAAACTTGAAACTGTCACTCTTACCACCTAGTCTACCATCACGTTACTAGGTTAGAGACAGCGCAATTACTTTGCAACATGCAACACCATCCCCGGCAATACCATTACCCAAAGCCAGAGAGCTGCTGCTACGTAGGTACGGACGTGTACCTTTTTACCCGTTCCGTCACGATTTCTCTTTCCAAGTTTTCTGAAGAAAGAAGCCCGGTTTTTCCATATGGGCCTACCACTTTATGCATTTATTTGTAACACTGTGCTGCTGACGAGAATTGTGAATGTATTGTGTTGTGTGTAAAAAAAATTTGTATACTTCTTTCCCTCATGACGGAAAACTACTTACCACTCCTTTTTTACTCCAGCCTAGGTGCTTTCGCCATGCCGCCGCACTCGTCGTACGACTGTAGTCGTGAAACATTTGCAATGTTGAGACACATTGCATTAGCTTTCACGCAGTAACAACATAATACTACACGCCTTTTACTACACTGAATAGTAGTATATAATAAAATGTTATACAGAACAACAGTTTTGTCTACAGACAGACTTGCTGCTGCACCGCCAACCGGCTTTCCCTCAGTTTTAAGAAAGCAACTGCTCGTACAACTATAGTGGTGCAGCATGATGTTGGAGTTGCATTATGACCGGCTGGTCTTTCACCCTCTTTTGTAGTCAGGCTGCAATGTTAAGATGCTCCATGGACTCGTTTTATGAGAAACTTTCTTTTCCTACGTATTCTATGCTGCTTATGCAATTAACACGGTGCTATTTGTGAGCAATGGGTATTTTTATTGAAGATTTTAGCCTTAGTTTTCTTCTGTTACCTGTTTTCATCAAAGCATGTACCTGCTTGTATTAATGCTTATTCGAGACTTTGGAACTCGAATGAAAATTGCAAGATATCTGCTGCATTTAATCCGAGAATATATTTATTACGTTAATTAGCATGCCCGATGTAATGTAGCGTAAATCATTAATTCCAAAAGATTTGGATACC
>JAANSP010002512.1:0-12695 GCA_036850745.1 Homidia socia | reverse complement strand
CATTGAATGCTTCTGCTGCTGTTTATGTCGCCGTCTCCCTCCTTAAGTTTTTTTTTCCTTTTTGCCATTTTACTTGAAGCTCAAGCACACAAGTGTTTTCTGTGAAATGAAAATGGCTTGCTTTCAAAAGGAGAAAGAGAGAGTTCTAGTGCCCTTCTCCTTTTTTTCTGACTATATGTGCTTTCATCCAACTTGAATGACTGCCGAATGCTGCATTGCATTGCATATATCCATCCATTTACTCACACTGACACACAGTCAAAGTATTAGGCTCACCAACAACAACACTGTGTCTTTTCGTAGTTTACTTTTACTATGTAGAACATGCATGCAGTAATAATAGTGAATTCGAGCGGAACGTGCTTGTATTTTGCACTTGTTTGTTTACCACTATCACACTCGCTCGTGAAATCTATTTTGTCTACTTATATTATTTGACAACGTAACAGCTTAATATTATACTATATATTACGCTTCCGCTTCATTTTCTTCTCCACTGCTTTTGTTTGTAAACTTTGTCTCGCTTTATTGGGATAAAATGTTGATCCAAATTCAAACTCGTGGTGACGTGGTCCTATAGTACCTAATTATCCTCAAAGTATAATTCCATGATGACAATATATACCTACATTGTTTTATGTACTTTGTTTGCTTTGAACATGTACGACATAGCCTATGTCACATAGGTACATGATGCTGTGTTGTAATGTTGTATGCAAATTGCAATTACATGCCTAATGAATGATGATGGTATGATGTCATGATGATCAACATGATGAAAGCACAACGCTTTTAATGACATTTGCTGGTGTCAGGGAGAGCGTTTAAAATGTTGATCCAAATTCAAACTCGTGGTGACGTGGTCCTATAGTACCTAATTATCCTCAAAGTATAATTCCATGATGACAATATATACCTACATTGTTTTATGTATTTACTTTGTTTGCTTTTGTACGACATAGCCTATGTCACATAGGTACATGGTACATGCTGTGTTGTAATGTTGTATGCAATTACATGCCTAATGAATGATGATGGTATGATGTCATGATGATCAACATGATGAAAGCACAACGCTTTTAATGACATTTGCTGGTGTCAGGGAGAGCGTTAAAACTCCAAAAGTTCCCTAAAAAACTTTCCTTGGAAACCAGCTGTGTAAATATGGCTTTGATCTTGAGCATCGTTGCCAAACAAGCCTATCGCAAACTTTTGTTTCGTTATACCCCCACCATTTTGTGTTCATTATACTGCCGTTGACATCTCCTAGAAGAATTTTGACGGTTTATCTACAAGCATCTGATATTGTCCGTTGACTACTTGGAAAGGTTAGTCACACTTGTTTGCTAAAGAAAAGTAAAAGCAGGAAAGAATTATTGAAGAAAAAATATCAAAAACATGGTAAACAAATGGATTTTTTATTCATCTTTTTTTCTTCTCAGAACCTGGCAAGCTCCATATGTCATCTTGATCATGGAAAGTGAATTTTTTATTCAAGTTCCCCACCAGCTGTTTAGTAAGGAGATAAAAAATGGTCGTTTTTTGATTCAAGCAATCAGAAGAAAAGCGTATCTCATAGAACTATACCACAATAAAAAAGATTATAACATCTGACCTGGAATACATTATTATTGGCATGATTCATTCCAAAATGTACCCAGACGAACGTTACTACTACTGCAGCTGGTAGAGATTACAAATACACCTAACTCATTACTACACTACACATCTGGCCTTCTTTTTGTACAAAAAAAACAGTGAATCATGTATGGAGTTGTATCAAAGACGCACTTACTCATCATTTTTATCTTCATCTTCGTTGTCATGACCAACCGTCAATAAAAAGTAATAAAATGAATCATGAATGTAACGTGCGTGATGATGGTTTTATCCCAATCCCACCACCACATCATACATACACATACCTAACCAAGTCATCAATCCATAACGAAAATCAACGGACAAGGACATCATGAACCCGCGCATCTTCCTCTTTCGTTCTTTGCCTTTTTTACTCATATAAAAATCCCATTTCTTCTCATCAACTCTGAAGACCAAGAAATGCCCATGCAAATCAAATACACACACCTAAAAAGCAATTCATAACGAAAAATTTAGTTAGCAGGGAGAAGTAAAAACAAGTGACTTTTCTAGAATTCTTATGAAGTTTTCAATGAATCATGAGAACCAAGATGATGATTATATTCTAATTCTTCGTTTATTCAGATGCAATGAGTGCATCTTCCTCACAAATGTCACACAGTTATGAGATGATGATGATGAACAACAAGCAAATTAACCGTAATATTATAAGAATGCTACCGAAGATGTTGAAGGTTCATGGCAGATTTGCTTTTTGCTTAAAAAATACTCAAAATATGCATATAAGAAGAGGTATTTCAAATGTACTGATGATATAAAATATTTTTCGGTTATAATAGAATTGCTGTTGATTTTTATATGACATGTTGTAAATGGCATCTGTCTAATATAATACAATGTAGCTGCTGCTGATGTTTAGTGATGATGGTCGTTGAGAGTTGTTTAGTATTGACTCTACAAAGTTATTTTTCAGCCTCTGGCAACCCTCATATCTTGACGATGATGATGATTAGAAGGATATCAAGAAGATGAGTAGTAGTGCTAGTAGTTAGTTGGAGCGGCAAGCACGTACATAAATGCATACATACCATGCCTACATACCTGATTTAACTAACACTCTTATTCTTCTTACTCACCTATAGCTTGTTGATATGCAGCTGAAAAGTACAAGTTGAAAAAACCATCTCTCTAAACTACTTGTCTGCACACAAAGTGTGGACGACGACGGTTGATAAAATCCAACGGACTTGGGTTTAATTTAGGTGTGAGCAGCGAGTATGCAGTGCAGTGCATTGCGCAATGAATGCCACTGCACTTGTCCGTATGTATTTATATATTTTTTTAGTATCTCCTCTCCCTGAGGTGATTAAGGCAACGTAATAATAAACCATCTGTTTTTATGACGAAGATGTGCTGTTGTTGGCGTTTGGGTTCTTCCACTGACTGACTCGTTTCTATACAATTTTTCCTCTGATTCTGACCCAGCTCTAGTGCAGTGGTTCTGCTGCTGCAAGAGTATGTAAAGCCCACTGGCAATTGGTCGACATGATGATTGCATGAAAAAATGTGTGTACATATACATAGTATGTATTCAAAATAAAATGCAACCGTCTTCTCAGAACTGAGATAATGATGATGATGACGATGGTGATTGAGCCACTTGGTAATGTTCTAACTACAAGTTTGGTTAGAAAAAAATAAGCTGACTAACTTTTAAAGCAGTTTGCTGCAGCAACAAACGCTGCTACTGCATACCTTTGCTTTACCATCATTATTATCATTATTATCGTTGCATAGAACGGACATGTGATAGTGATTATGAGGAACCACTGCAGTTCTCAGTGCAGTCAGTGTGCAACAAACAGCACAATATTATCCTGCTTTGCCTTTCAAGACAAGACGCAATAAAAAAGGAGAGGAAGCGATGAAAATAAGGATTTTACTATTACTTTTTAAATTGTCCTCCTCTTGTTGTAGTAGTGAAAGGTAAAGGTGTACTATCATCGTCAGTCAATGAATGATACTTGTCTGTGAAAACTTACAAAACATTTTTTGTGTAATTTCTTTTTCTTTTCTCACAATTTTTTTTCTTGTTGCATCATCATCATTGTTTAGGCCACCCTTTCTTTTTACACTGGTATTTTTTTCATGCCATCATCATCATCATCATCCTTAACAATAAAATCCATGCACATTGCACATGGAAAAGAGCAAAGAGCAGAGTCATGAAATGAAAATTGTTGATGTTTATTATTTTCATTTTTCGCAAACCCGTTTCAGGCTCCTTTTCTGGGATTCTCTCATGGATGAGTTTCACACAGTTTCTTCGATGGAATACCATGTATTACGGAGGTTATAAATTTTATGAAGCAACAGCAAGTCAGTTTATATGGCGAGCATATTAGCCACTTGCGTTTTGAAATTTTTAAGTGTTGTTTTCTTTCCTCTGTGTGAGAGGTATATGATGAGAAAAAAACTTGTAATATTATTGTTAATTTATCAATAATGTGTGCAGACATATGATTCTGAGAAACAAAACAACAACGTGATTTTCATTCACTGGCGTCGTCGGTGGGGTCGCCCCCACTCTTCAGGAGAATCATGATCATAATTTTTCTATAAGGATATTACAGGGGCTAAACATTGCTGGACATCAAAATAGTCAACAATCAATCTGACGACATGATAGCTGCTGATATCTCCTTTTTTGTCTTATGTTGCTTTTTATAGCATGGGGTTTCAATTAGCCCCGTATGTTATAACGTAACACCACATGACAAAGTGTATTTATATATTTAATTATGCGTTTTAGTTGAGTGCATTCCTTAAATGTTTTCAGGTAATTTCAGCAGTCAATTACATGCTGTTTTTGTTAATTCGGATTTTATTTCATAATCACAGCTCTATTCTCATCATGTAATCAAATAATGCGTAAAACTAGAATGAAATTCCATAATATACTTCTCGTGTACGAATCACACCAAACACCGCTGATTTACGGTACATTGTGTGTGAAATGAAATGGTTAACTGTGATTAGTGAGCTCATACTGATTAATTTCTTTCCACCTGTGCCCGTGTGCCCTTGAAATATTTAGTGATTGATAATAATGTTAATAATAATAATAATAAAAATGATAATAATAACAAAGTAATATAAATGACCGTTTTTATAGCTGATTATTATAACTAGCACATTTTAAATACAAAATATAATGGACCGCTCCACGTTTAATATTTATGACATTGTTATACCATTGCAATTCAAATTACTGAGGAATAAATATTAAATAAGTATTACTATTTTCATTATCAACGAACAATATAGCTTTTGATAAGTTGAATATTTACCCTGTTACAATGAATTTATTTTTCAAAACTATAACCGTCTTTAGCATCCGAATTCGGCTTTTAAATCAGTGAGTCGTGCAAAATAATTCGGACGACGCATGTAAACTGTAGAACAGGAACGAACCAACAAGCAAACGGACTGGCAAAATTCATTGATAAGGTATCGCAAAGTGAAATCTCAAATAATCAGACACAAGGCAGGAATGCCCTTTGGTTCACCTTGCTTGTAAACTTTACCATTTCGTAATGTTTGAGTCCATTTATTTCCAAAGTAAACACAACAAATTTTACTTTTTTATTTGTACACATGTCAAAATATTTCAGTAAACCGCACATTGATGCTACAAATGATTACCCGGAAAAACCAGTACTGCATAATGACAGTGCGTTTGCACTATGCATTCAATTTATTTTGCATATTATCTCTACAAAATCTAAAAATAGCAACAGCATCAAGCACGTACAGTTATCAGTCTCTCCAATTTTTTTGCGTTGTATTTATGTAGTGGAAATGCACTTCCAAAATTCAACCCCTTCTTTTATGCCCATGAGAAAAACTTTTTTTGATGCACTTCCGCTTTGACTTGGTGTTGATGATGATGATGTTCATGCGATGGTGAATTATTTGCGGCTTTTAGCGATATATTCTCTGACTGTAGTGAACCCATGGTTTCATACATTCCACCGACATTTCCCGAATCAGAAGTTTTCATAAGGAAAAAAACATTCTATTCATGGTTCCAAATCCAAACGTTTTTATTACCCCATGCATTCCGTAATCATTACAATAGACAATACCAAAATAATCACAAAATTGAGTGGGCATCCATACACAAAAGTAATTCAAATACGTTTGGTTCACTTTTTTACATTGAATTAGGAATTGCATCATCTAATCGTGTTGGACAGACCGTCATTTTTTTCTCCATGCCTTGTCATCATCGTCATCATCACCATCAGTAAGTAAGCCATGCACAATTACTATGTGCCGCGTAGTGGTCATAATAATATTGTTGNCACAATTACTATGTGCCGCGTAGTGGTCATAATAATATTGTTGTGAGTGAGTGCGTTGAATGAATGAGGTAATAAACAAGTCTGTCAATGATACCCATGTTGGAAACCATCAGCAGTTGTATTATAGTACTGGTAGCAGCATCAACTTTGTTAGTGTGCAAAAGTCAGCTAAAACAATGCATTGAATAATGAATTGATAATGATAAAAATAATAATAATGACATGACCATTTCAAGTTATTTAGTATTGGTAGGCAGTTAAGTTTGGTTACTTGCTAGCAAGTATGCTTTTTTAAAATGTTGTGTTTGTTATTTTTGATTGAGACGAACGTTGGATGACGATAGGGATGGTTGAGTTGTTGTTGTGAATTTGGCGGTGGCAATGCAGCGACTGTGTAGTGATGGAAGCGCGGTGCAAAAATGCCATCATAATAAAATGAAGTTGAGAATTCTGCTGGCTTTTTGACATGTGAAATGAAGGCATACAACAACAACGACGCCATTCAAACCGACCATATATATACATTATAAAAATAATACGTAGACCTAGAAACTAGATATAGATAGCGACGATGATGAGATGACGCTGCAACCGACCAACCGCGACACCGCCACCACCACCGCATACCAACATTGTAATGTTTGTGATTGTATTGCTATACTCTCATCACCATCCCACCATTACTACTACTACTACTAGTAGTAGTACTACTGCACTACCGGTACACTAACATTGACATTGAAAAACTGCATTTTGCGTCTTGATTTTATCCACCGCATGTGTTGGCATGCGTGAAAAACGTTTGTATCAAAATATTGAGGAAGGTAACAATTTTTTCACGGTCACAGAGTTTAGCCTAAAACAAATACATTCTAATTAGCAATTAAGCATTAATAAAAAGCGAATATTAAGTATGAAAAAATAATTTCTGCAATGCTGATTAAAAGTAATTTCTTACATAATGACTGGTGGTTATGATAATGATCAAGTGCTTTTAGACAGTTTAATAAATTGTAGTTCCTCAACTCATCATCCTGCTTCATGAACTAGCTGCCAACTTGATGTACAATGCTGCTTATTATGCTGTTAAGTAACATTTTTCCTCTTTTACATGCATTTAGAAATTGTCAGCCCATTTTACTAACTACGACTTGCGTGAGTCTCTGTATTTTAACTAAACTCTGCGTGCTCGCATTCGCTGAGCGTTTTTTATACCTTTTCCTTATCAGAAATTGTCATAAATGTCAACTAGTTTGGCAGTGTATTTGCATGAGGCATTATGAAATGAAATGTTTACATATTTATGAGAAGTAAAAGAGTAATGTACTCTAGACTTGTTCGCTTTTGGAGATTTACTTTTTTGCGTTGCAGACTAGACAATTCTGTTTGTCTGTGTGTATTCTACCCAGAAGTACTAGAAATACACGACATCATCTTGTGCGTTCTAAAATTTACCATTTACTTATCTTCGAATTTGATGGCAGCATACTTATGCATTACAAATTATTTGTAACATTTCGCTTTCCATAAGCCAGCGTCCGTGCCCATTTTGCACTTAAATTACAATTACAAAAAGTAATAATTATCATATCATTCAGTGAGATACACACACAACAACAACAACAACAACAACAACAGCAACTGCAGCATGATGACGTTTGTAATAATTATCATATCATTCAGTGAGATACACACACACAACAACAACAACAACAGCAACTGCAGCATGATGACGTTTGAATACGCTCATTTCACTTCTTCAGTGGTAGTGTGTCCGGTGTTGTTGTAGTTTGTTGTGTGAAGGATGCATTGTAATGACATGACTAAAAGTATTTAGGATTATTAGAACTATCAATATTAATGCTGCCGTGTTGCGTTGCCGAGCATATTTTCATCTCTCTGTTTGTCATTATTATTATAATTGTACATCAATAATCAGTTTATTATCATGTACAAACAAATGCCGCCACCAGGACGACGAAAACAGAACGGCAGCAACAGAGATGACGCGAAGAAGAGTGTAAACAGGCCAACAACCAGGCCAGTTATTTTTCTGACGTTAAATGTATGATAATCATTATCATTTATGTACAAACGACAACACGAGCACCAAACAACAAATATATAAATATATCTGCCACTACCACTCCAAAAAGAATTAAATAAAGGAGCTCTTAGAAAGAGAATAACGATGTGTGCATGAGGAATAAGCCCCATAATAAAAACTATTTCATTCAAAGCCAGTTTTCTGCTTGTTTGTTCGTATATGTACCTCATAATAGTTATTATATCTTAGAGTATAGTTATCGTTAATAATTATAATGATGAATGTTTGCAGTATGTATGTGGTTTGATGAAAATGACGATTGGTAATGTGGCAACTTATTATACTATGACAACTATGTTTGTTATCGTTGTTATTATTATTAATAATAATATTTTCTCCTTTCTCCCCCTCTCTGTCTTTTGCTCCACTTCATTTTGCCACAAGCAAAATCCAATTTTTTCCGGTTTATGTACAAAAAAATAATAGCCCCATAATAAAAACTATTTCATTCAAAGCCAGTTTTCTGCTTGTTTGTTCGTATATGTACCTCATAATAGTTATATCTTAGAGTATAGTTATCGTTAATAATTATAATGATGAATGTTTGCAGTATGTGTGTGGTTTGATGAAAATGACGGTAATGTGGCAACTTATTATACTATGACAACTATGTTTGTTATCGTTGTTATTATTATTAATAATAATAATATTTTCTCCTTTCTCCCCCTCTCTGTCTTTTGCTCCACTTCATTTTGCCACAAGCAAAATCCAATTTTTTCCGGTTTATGTACAAAAAAATAAACCGCTGCGGCTGCTGCTGCTGCTGTTATTGCTCTGCTAAATGGTCATTCATTATTATGCAAAAACCATGTTGTTTGTTATGCAGTAATGCAGTTGTTGTCTTCAATGTACCTCTCCCTTTCGAGTGCTGGGGTTAGAACAAGTCTGTTTGTTTGTAAAACGAAGTGTGCTTCAAAGCACAAGTAGTAATCTGACAATAGGATAATAGAGGTTCATTATAATGCATTTAGTATATTTTAACACGTTTTACCACTATTAGCTTCGGCTTCCTATTATGCTATGCTCCCATTTGAGCCTCTTTGGGTGGTGGTACGTACATTACATTGCTACCAATGCAGTATTATATGTTAGTTTATCAGATTAACCAATTCATGGAAAGCTAATGATGCATGCACATATCTACCTAGCTTTAGCTGTTGCAATTTGCAGGCTGAGAACTTTTTACTCATAAATGAGCGAAAAAAATTGTTCCGCGCAGGAATGGTTCCCCAACCCTTAATTCAAGTTTTATTAACAAATTTATGGTGTAAAAATACAATTGGAAAAGCAATACCATAAAATTGGTGCACCGTGCCATAACAATTAACTACTATATAGATTTTGCAAATGATAAAAATATGGTAACTTTTTTATTCGAATCTTTAAAAAATATTCCTTTACACACCTGCACTCAACAACTACAATGCCCTGCTTTAAATAACGCATTGTTGCTGTATTCGTTTGTTCTGAGGCACGTAGCCGGCAATATTTTTATTGGAAAAAAGAAGCTTTTACTACTAATAACAAGGAACAAGTAAAGAACGGGTTGCAAAAAATAAAATACATACAATAAATGCAGCCACTACTACTACTAAATACATCACCCACCCTCAATTTAATTTTATTGCATAGGGAGGAGTTGTTCGTTCTTTCGGTAATATTGCCGATGTATGCCATCACATCAAGTCTGCCAAATTCCCTACCACCTTTTTGTCGCCACATGGTAAAAAGAAATAAAATAAAATACCTGAGCGGTTTAAAAGAAAGCACGAAGCACTCTGTAATTTGCAGTAAACTTGCATGGTTTGTAAGTATGTATAATATGTATAGCGCGCATGCAGTAGTAATACTACTCCTATTACTACTACTAGTAAGTGTTGTTATTGGATAAAAGGACAACTACATTATGAATCGGAGTTCTTCTATCCTTACTAACTTTCATTCCATGGTTCATTCACAGACTTTTTTTGCTTTGGTTTCAGTTGGGTCGTAGTAAAAAAAATCATCTTGTTTCTTACTTTGTAGTAGAAATGGTAGTAGTATAGTAGTAGAAGTAGTAAATGTAACTACTCATGGTTTGTGTTCACAAAAAGCAGAGAGAATGTGCATACATGGATGTTTGTCAGTGGAACATAAAACCGTATACTTTATATGATAATATTATTATATTAGTGTGAAAGCTATTAACTAAAAAGGAGAACCAAACCAGACCACCGCACACACACAAGAATGAGCGAGAGAAGTCATTTAATTTTTAGATGCATACCTACTCGTTTTTTTCTCTCTGTATCATTTCAACTTTTTCACTTCTGCACAGCAGAATAAAAAAAGCGACAGGCAAGGCAGGTCACTAACTGCTTGTTTTTACTTTGTCCTCTTGTTCTCCTTCAAATGAAATTCTCTTTTTTACTACACTCACTCAGTCAGCAGTAAGAAGGACTGTAATATCCATGACGTAGCTAATACTAGTAGTAATGGCTTAGAGAATGTTACTCGTGGCAGCGGTGGTGGTGATGGTGAGTGAACGCATAGCATTACCTATCTGTAAATTTGTAGCACCATCAGCCAGTATTATCAAACAAAGATCGACGACAAGTAACCCAGCACACAATAGAAACAAAAAAAGTTTTGGCTGCCTGCAAAAGAAAGAAACAATGACCAGACATACTTTATGTTAATACAATAATAATACCTAACGACAGTAATGGCACCCGTTCTCCAGTATTCACTTGAGTGAGATTAGATTATTTTTATGGTAATAATAATAAATGCGTTCATATTTATATTGGTACTCTAAGCATTGTAGAGTTTAGTATATAATAATTTGCAATAATTCCGTTTCAGATGATTATAATATGATGAGTTGTTTGTTGCCCTATAAAAATGCTGAAAATAGACAGCGTTGTAAATGAATGGAACAAACATGAAACGAGTGCTTATACTTTGCTAACATTATTATTACTAGGTATATGCACCTATTCCAATTCAGTACAGAAATTAGCATTTTCTCTTCAGTAGTAAGTAGTACAAGCGAAGACGAGGCGACATGAGAGCACTGTGAACAAATGGCATGACATACACCATTGATATTTTGATGATACTAATGATGATATGATTGTATTGAACCTAAGTAAAAACCGCAGAATAGCAGAGAAATTCATAAAAAACAGACGTTGCCATTGCTCTAAATTAGACCAAAACCACTATTATGAATGACTTGTTCGTTTGAATGCAATTGAGAAGAAAAAGAACGTTGTGAATTGAACAATATATTGAATATTGTAGTAGTTTTGGTTGTGGTTTTGCTTTATTGGATATTTGTCTGAATTGAATGTGGTTTGATGAGATGAGAGGCATAATGATAATGACTGTGATGCGATGTGGTGACTGGTGACAACTGCAGCAGCAGTAGCAAATAAGTAATGTAGGTATACTCTTTGGTGGTATTATTCTACACAGGCTGGAAAAGAGCAAAATTGGATATTCACCAGCTGGTGCTCATCTGCTTGGACAAAAAACCATGATGATAGTGACAATGATAGACAGTAAAAGTAATATGGTATTAGTCTTCGTAGTAGTAAGTGTAAAAAAGCTTTGACGTTGACCTGGGTTGGGCTGTATAAATAAACGAAGGAGCATAGCATGTATTTGTTAAAGTCAATTTATAGTAGTGTCTGTTGTATATTTATTTACTTGTATTTAACCAAGTTTTCCATATGCCACGACGATGATGACTACAGAGAGGAAGCAAAACCGTCTCTTTTGATCATTGTCATGTAAGTACCTATTAATAGTAAAAATGTGATGAGTAAGCACCAACTGATCTCGTGTTGTCCATTAACGTTGATAAATGAAAATACATATGTCTGCTGAAAATACGCTTTCATTTCATTGCTATACTTTCGTTCATCTTTTTTTCCTGCGATACGTTGTCTGCTAGGCAAAAAAGGAATGTTTACTTGGGGTTGTTGATGTTGGATTGGAGCTGGGGCAACGTAACAAAATGAATTAAGCATTTTTAAAGCAGATTATCATTAGATTATTTTTAACAGGATTTGGAACTTGGAGTTTAAAAACCTCATTGGGAAATGAATGTCGCATTTAAAATTGTCATGTCTAGAATAGAATGACAACTAGGTATGTATTTTTTTCATGCTACTAGAAAAGTAAATGGATAAAAAATAACTATGAAAATGATTCATGCATTGGACAAATAACAACATGTGCCATTGTCTACAGTGAGCCGAAGCGTCTGCTCATTGCGTAATATCAAATATGAACAGGTACCATAATAATGAGGGTGAATAGCATTCTAAGCAGCGAATGGCATTATTTTCTAATAATAACTTGCATGTCCATTTACAAAAGACGGAATACCTGTATACTCATGTGTAACAATGGTCTATACGAAAACAAGCCACACCACTACCACTCCAGCAGACAGGACAAGCAAACCGAAAACCTGTACCTGCAGAATTAAGATTCATCGTCACTCAGAGAATAAAAGAGTTGGTGTCGATTTTTTCCAGCCAGCTCCACTTCAAAGAAAAAAACCAGCCATAACCGAGAACATGCGTACCAAAATACGTAGGTGCTTAAAAATAATATCATTGGTAGCC
>JAANSP010002511.1:0-12698 GCA_036850745.1 Homidia socia | reverse complement strand
CTGGAAGGGAGATTGGAGTGACACTTGTTCATTATGGACACAAGCAATGAAACGAGACCTCTCCCCCTATCAATCTGATGAAGGCGTGTTTTGGATGAGTTATCAAGATTTCATGAAGTAAGAATAGATGGGTCAATGAACCATTTTGTTGCTCAAACAAACACGATAAGCTAGCAAAAATATAATTAAATAATAATACTCCCATTTCCAGATATTTCACTTGTATAGAGGTTTGCAAGGTACGTCAAGGCTGGAAAACGTATACAATGGGTGGCATTTTACCTCCATATTCCGATCGAGATTGCCAACCATGCTTTGAAATAATTTGCACAAATTCTACCTGTGAAGTTGATATATCGCTGTATCAAAGTTCCAAGAGGTTCCACTGCGATAAAAATTAAAAGATTCAGTTTTAGAAATTGTTGTGTTTTGCAGTAAAATGAACCTACTTTCTTTTTCATTTAGAAATGCACGAGAACGCGTGAAATTAACAGACATTGGGTTCATCGTGTTTGAAACAAATGGAAGCACATCCCCTGTTTTCAAACTTGTTGAACCTGTCGAGTTGGTCTCAAGCTCTCGCAAACGGTGTGTTACATGCAATTTAATGCTCACTGCTGGTAAATACTGTGTTATTCCATTTTCATTTGGTCATTGGACAACGAAAGGTACATTGGAAATTGAAATGAATTTTGGTCTCAAGCTCTCGCAAACGGTGTGTTACATGCAATTTAATGCTCACTGCTGGTAAATACTGTGTTATTCCATTTTCATTCTGCCATTGGACAACGAAAGGTACATTGAAAATTGACATGAATTATTATAGTGTTTTAATTATAATAAGTTTCAATGATTCTAAAGGTAAATCCGTTTTATAGAACATAAAGAAACATTTTATGCCTTCACGTTGTCCATATACTCGTCACGTGATATATCGTGCTCTACAATGCGCCCATCCAACTACTCAACTATTTTGGCGGATGCCTTTATTTCGTGCTCAAATAAATACGGAAAGAAAAAGAAATATTCCTTGAAGGGGAAATACGATGACATCTCTACAATTTCCCTTAACATGGGATGCGGTTACTGCACGGTGCTTGCAAATCATAGCAATAAATACGTTGAATTTCAAATGGAATCCAAAACTAATCAAGACTACAACAACACAAGAGGCTCCTTCCAAACACTCGATTATGTACCTCCACAACACTGGTAATAAAATATAATTCAATAGTACTTCATGAAGAAATATAATGTCGTTATTTCAAACTAACATTTTTAATTTCTTTTATTAATTATTTTTTTCCAGTCAAGTAATTCAAGTCCTTACAGCAAAAGACACTGGGAAATCCAGCAGAATTTCGAATTCATACCAGCTTCAAGTATACGATAATTATCATCAAATGAATTTAGAAAATGCCGGTAAAATGCATGAGCCATTGATAGATGGACGAGTTTCTGGTCTACACACATCTAGACCAGTAGTTTTACAAAAAAATATTAAATCTCAATAAACAAATTGTTTTGATGACTTGATTGACTGATTTTATTTCTTGAAAGTTTGCGTTTGACTTATTTATAAAATTAAGCTTTCCTTGTAATACTCAANTGTTTTGATGACTTGATTGACTGATTTTATTTCTCGAAAGTTTGCGTTTGACTTATTTATATAATTAAGCTTTCCGTATAATACTCAAAAAACACAATATTTCGGTTTCTTCTTAAATCTATATAATATGTATACGATATTATACTGACATGTTTTGTTGGTTTCACTCATATCACCATTCTACACGAGTTTTTGGTAACTTAATAACGAATAGCATAAAGGGTGGAAAAAATAAACATGTAAATACATAAAATAATACAAAAACTGATGGTGTGGCAGGATATAAGAACGGTCGTCGGTACATCTTTTTTGAAATCATCAAAGGATTTAATGTTCACCTACTTCATCCGTCATCCCAAATATGTTTGTCGTTTTTAGCGGACGACTGAGTTCACAACAAACTAATAGTTAAACTAAATGCAAATACGATGAAATCATCAAAAAATGTAAAACAAACATTTTCGTACTCTAAATTCATAAATTAATTCCTTTTTTTCAGCAACAACACTCCTCAAATTCAGTACCTGCTACATACATTTACATTTCTAAGCATACCCATTTTAATACTTTTTTTTCAAAAAAGGAAGTACTTATTTCGTTATCATAATGCACAGGAACTGAAGTTGTTTTATAGACAATTAATTAAATACTCTATTTCTAGATTGGAGTGAATCGATGCAAAAAAGTAAACGTAAACTAGGTTTAAAAATCATCACAACTCGTTTAATGCAGCGTGCTGCATGTGAAGTCTCTGTTTGCAAAATTCGTAAAATTCAATCTCCTTTGTGAAGTTTTGTCTCAGGATGTTCTTCACATGTTCTGAAACAGGAGGCTTGTACATGTTCTTGTTTATTTTAACCATTGAAGATAGGTTATCTGAAATGGATTTAGGAAGAAGAAGTTTCATTAAAATATTTTAGCATCATTGTTAGAATGAATTTTAAGCAATGTAGCACCTAAATAATTTGGGGGAAATGGTGCAACAACATAGCACGTTCCTTAACTTGATAAGAATAAGTCGTTGCCAAAAATAGCACATCTTTACACAAATTTCTTTGCGAGGAAATAGCCATTGTATGGTATGTACGCATGAATATAAAAGTAGATATTATTTATTTTACAGGATAATAAAAACACGTACTTACCATAATAAACCTGTGAGGCACCAGAAAAAAATCGCGGAATGTAGTTTTCTAAAACTTTAAGAGTAATATCCATTTCCTCCAACACTCCAACCACTGAATAGTGTTTTTCAACGTTCCGTTTAGCCTTTTGCATTGCCCACTCACCGTTGAATTCTCTATAAAACCAAAAAGAAAATCTTGACACATTGTTTTCTTTCAAAACGACTGCATCCCAGAATGGCACAAATAAATGCAAAGATAGCGCTAATTTAGTTTATAAATTTGTAGATTTGGAACTTTAAAATTGCAATGTGGGTCTTGCAGTATTTAAAGAATTATCTCTAAACTTTATGCTATCAGTCGCATCACAAAGTTCACTAATGAATATGCATAGATTTAAAAAAAAATTAATGTGGTTTTATCAAGGTCATGCTTTGCCAATTTGCCATTAGCTAAAACATCCCGTCACAACAACTTACACGCATTTCTCATCGTGCCCACAAAAGAACATGCTCTGTCGTCTGTGATCGCCTACACCATCATGGTATTCACCAGGAAGGAACATACATTCCCTGTCGCCGTTTAGGACACAAGTTTCAAAGTCCTAAAAGTATTTTAAATACAAATTAAGGAACATATTAAATTAAAATTTTCCAAGTCGCAACGCTAATGATGGGAATCCTTTTTCATCCACTTTACAAAATACGCATAAACAAACTCTTTTTAAGCCACATTGGATGCGGGAGTGGCAGTTCGGGAAAAACTTGCTTTCTCTCAATAATATACCAAGGAGCCCGAATATAGTAGAACCATGAAATAACACGCTCTATCGGATCCCTGACTATATTCATGTAAATGGGCATTGAGTATCCATGTCTAAAAATGTACGTTGAAACAAAAAATAGATAATTACACAGCAGCAAATATAAGTATGTATGTTATTAATTTAAATACTAACTTATATATTGTAAAATGAGAAAAAACAATTAGTGTCAAAGAAAAGAGTTTATGTAACATTTTTGCTACTTTTTCCATCAATTAAACAAATTATTTAATCTATTTTCAGCTATTATTTCGTTGTTTTCTAATAATAAAAATGTTGAGACAATCCAACCTTGTAAAGTTACTGAAGCATGTATGCTTCACATACACCGAAGGTGGAGTAAACATATCCACCATTGTTGCTAGTCGGCTCTATAAAATTCAAAGAATAAAGAAAAGATATTTAGATTACTACAAATCAATTTTGATTATTTCGCAAATAATTATTGCCCTTGAGTCTTCTCTTGGTCCTTAATATGCACATACATTTTATAACTAATCCCGAATAACCAAAAGTATAAACAATTTGATTTGCCCAGATTTCGCAAAATTAAAAAAAAATCAATAAAAAAATAAAAACAATATACAAAAATGGTTTTTTATTGAGGCACCTCTTCGTAATAGGTCATCTTGATGGTCTCGACCTTTTGCGTTCTATCGCGATGAAACTGAAATCCATTAAGAGTAGCCAAACGCTGAAGAAGGTCCATTAGCGTTTGGCTTCCCACCTTGGGCACGCGATTGAAAAATAAGGTTTCCTTTTCGGCATTGCGCGTGTTATTTAACGCTGTTGCGTTGTACTATAAAACAGTTTGATATATATTATTCAGTCAGTTTTTTTGCAAAAAAAAAACGTGAAAAAAGACATGCAAAATATTAGTTGGCAGTTAGTAATTATTATTTTATATGATTTAAACCAAATTCATTTTTTGATGAGGTAATAATTTTTTTTTCAAATGTCATGCCATAATGCTGTAAAAAGGTTGCTTATTTTACAAATATACGTGAAAAAAGACACGCAAAATATTAGTTGGCAGTTAGTAATTATTATTTTTATATGATTTAAACCAAATTCATTTTTTGATGAGGTAATAATTTTTTTTCAAATGTCATGCCATAACTCTAAAAAGGTTGCTTATTTTACAAATATATAATCATTATGATATACGATATTGGTGCTATTATTAAGTTAAAAAACCAGGGAGGGATAAGACTTCACAATTACTAGATTTGTAGTTTTATATTAATTTGCTACTATCATTAGTTTCAAGGTGCATAGACCTATCATTATATTATGCTTTTTCGGCACAACAGCAGCACACGCACGCGTTCTGTCCATTTTACGAGTTTTACCTAAATCAAGCAGACCTTGCTAAATACCAGATTTTTATAGATTTCAACAGATATCCGCGCGTGTATCATTTGCCATTTACCTATGTAAGTAGGTTTAAGATAACCTTGCTATTCTTGCACTTGGTAGAATGGCTACGTGATCTGTCTGCTATAATTTCTCGTAATTTAAGCCTTATTGTTGTAGCGTCTTTTGAAATGGTTAATGAATGGAAAACTACCACGAGGAAAGTTCAAAACAGGTTTCAAAGATTTAGAATTTTATCTTTCACATATATTTTGAACATTAGAGATTTTATCTGATAAGTACACCCATCTTAGGATAATTTAAGAAAGATGCTATAAGGATTACAAATATTTTGTATGACTTGCTGCGTATCTAGATATGGTGAAATACCAATTGGCATTCATGACTAAGCGATACGTGAAATAACTTACACTTAACTACTACGTAAATATAGTCTGCTGTAAAAATAGAAGGAAAAGGATTGTTGAGCAACCCACTAACTTCAATATCTGGAGCTTTAAGAGTGTGTTTAAAGAAGACAAAAAATATCTAATAGATTGTGCGTCATCATCACTTGAGCATCTTCTTAATTTGCCCCGCCTCTCTCCTAAATTTGTTTATCATCATATTCAATCACAGTGCAATCCTTTTTCTCTCAATGACCTTTCTTGTAGTTAAAGTAAAGAGCATTTTAGTGCCCTTATTTTTTACTCTTATGTTATGTTTAACAAACTGTGGTTGTATGAGCGCCTGCCTGTCTGTCTATGCGTAAATGAGCATCGTAAATATGCCTAAATTTGTTGTACATCTGCCATAAAGGTATTGAACGCGTGTAGTCTTACTATGTCAAGTGCCAAGAGTAAAAAAACAGAAAATCTTACCTTAACTTTAGGAAGTAACGATGATATACGGTGGCGATGAGAATCACTTGCAGGAGCATTTTGCTGTTGACTACTGCTACTACCGATGTAGCGGCCACTAGTACCATCCGCACGGGATTTTTCTTGACTGGCGGATGATAAATGATCTAACCGAAAAACATGAGTTATCATAAAAATATTACCCACTTGTAGTTTACTACTACAGAAATATTAATATTTTATTGCCGCAATAATTATGTTTTTGATTAAAGATTAAAAAATTGCTAGTGTGCAAAGGTAAATATTATAAAAAACGCAAGTCATCAAATTGTGTCTAAATTTTTTTATTACTATTAATGCCTGTTACAGTTACAGCATTAATAAGCTGATGAAGAAAGAACGCACTATTTCTCTTTATTATAGTAGTAACAGCTCATGTTACTCGCAAACATTGGCGATTAGTTGTTAAGAAATTTGATATGTGACCATGAAGGATTCGTTTTATATATTTTCCAACCGAATTTTAATTCCAAAAGTTGTTACTAAAACAAGTACAACAACTATTAAGCTATTATTACATTCAAAGCTGCTTCCGCTATACGCAAAAACGTGAGTTTGTAAACTTTGTAATAATATGTACTTTTGTGCTTAAACGTATCCTGTAATGCGGCATTTGCCATTTGTGGTTGTAGTTTTAAGAACATAATAGGGCATTGTGCATGAAACGAGATAAGTGCCAAAAGATTTTGTCAGTAAAGAAAAGATTTTGTTCTACAAAAAATTCAATTTTCTGCTCTTCTACCGTTTTCGTGCACGTACTCAAATGTACACTAAACTGTCGGGCTTTCTGTGAATGTATATTACGGATTAAAGGAAGGCTAGGAAAACGAGCTACTGATTTCACGGCAGGATGATTACCGAAATATTTATGCACATACATTTTTTTTATTTTGGTGGACACAAGACTCACGTTGACATACATGTACATGTGCGTGCACATTATATTGTTATTATTATGCGTACAGAGATATGTGCCTAAAAAGGCTTCATCTTCTTGTTGGTAATAATATTTAATCCCTAAAAATGCTAAAAATAAAAAACCGTTAGACAAACTGTCAAACACAATCATGCAGACCATTGGTGAGAGGAAGATGTGATTCACCTCAGCAGCATGCCATATGCAATCGCCAGTATTTTAAAAGTGCACCTCGTATACAACTTTTCATCCAAAGTAAAAGGAAAGACAACAAGAGAAAAACATTATTTCCCTTGTGTCGATTTTTTTCTTTCTTACTTTCATGTGCTGAGAACGCTGCTGCGGCTGTCAGAGCCTCTTGCTTGATTTCCTCTATACGGGCTGTCAAGATCTGCGTATGAATGAAAAGGAACACCGTCATCGACACTGAGACAAGGGCGATCCATTCTGAAGAGAGGAACCTAGAAAGCAGAGAGCGTAAAAAGTGTACTACATTGTCACTATCACCAACATCATCATCATTATTATCTTTTGATAATAATAACTTTAATAAAACATAGTTAGACCCATCACCACTTATACTACCATGATCATTCTCATCATCATTATCTGGTGGGCATCACTCACAGCAAGGTACTATAAAACGCCATTATTTTTACTACATCTATTGATACCGGCTGATATTATTATGAAGCCGATTTCAAAGTTTTGTTACCACCTCTGTTTACTATTATGTTTATGATTATTATTTTCTTTTCGTTTTGAAAGGGTGTGCATGTTGTTGTTAGAAAAACGCATTCAGAACTTGTCTTGCCTCCACTGCACCAAGCAGCCAGACAACCTCACATGTCTTTTAATGACCAACCGAGGAGTTTGACTTTGTTGCTGTTGCATTTTTCTTTTTGATGGAATCAATGACGCATTAATAAACTGAGGATGGATATTGAACACATTTCATTCATAATTCATATATTTTTACTTATCACGAACAAAGGAACTTTTTAGCACCCCAACGGTAAATGAACGGGAAATAGAACATTGCTCTCAAGTGTGTTTTTCTTTCTCTTTTGAAGAGATATAAAGTATAGGTTTGCTACTAGGTCGGTGATAACTGTGGACAGTATTTTTAAGTAGGTATTTCTTTTTAAAAAATAGATACGCAATGGATGAACTTTAAATCAATCTGTACTAAATGGTGGGTAGTCAGTGGATAGATGCAGATTGCAGGGATATATGATTTGTTATAAATTCGATATCTACAGGGCTTCTCATGGTGCCCCTAAAATCAATAGAAGGATTGTTCAAGTGAAACTTAAATTGCTGTTAATGAATAATGAAAACAAAATAAAACAGCATTTGATTGAAAAGCCTTGTTACAGATCTAATTTGAGATGCGCTTTTAACGATTAATGGCCAATGATAGTACATTTAAAGTTGTTTGCTCTTTGCATTTATGCGTTATTATTGCAAAATAAGATGAGCACATAATTATTAATTTTGGTAATCTTGTTCTTTGTTCATGTAATATTACAACGTGTAAGAAAATCAATAACAATAATAAAATATTTTTTTCAGACTTACCTTTTAGTTGGCACTGATAGAAAACTTCGAAGTTTTGATTTGTAAATTGATGGCATATTAAGAAAAGAAAATTTCAGCTCAAACAGCTAAAACAATGAGAATTTGAGAAACTTTAGCTAGTTTTCTTGAAACGCTATGATAGGTTTTATGGAGCTCAAAACATTTTAAAACACGCAACTTCACAGTCACTGATAGCAGTAAAGCATGTAACTTCCACGTGATTAATCCTTCATGATAATAATTAGCGGCTTTTCCAATGACTTTTTCCTCCTGCTTGTTTTAGTCCATTTTCCAATTTTCGACCGATCCATAGAGCACAAAGAAATTCACAATGAAAAAAAGGTTGAACTTGCAGCAGTGACTACACCAGGATAACTGACAATGACAGTGTCCATAACACGCGAAGTGTTCTTTATCTCCAAATCATGAAAAAAGACAATGTCACGTTTAAAACTTTTTTTGTTACATAAGACGTTTATCAGAAAATCTGAGGCTTTTCTATTTCGTTGCTCTAAATTTACATTTTTGCATGATCACCAACAAAAGTCTCTCTTTGCACAATAATGCGATGCGTTGATGATAATAGTTCAAAAAGATGAAGATAAGAACGAAACGATTGCACGTAGTGTTTACAAGAAATATTCACAACTTCAAAATCCCTTTCCTTTGCAGTTACGCTGTCGCAGTCTTAAAATGCAAGTAATGTATGCAGTGGGCGACACAGAAGAAGGCACTGATATGGTCAAATTAGGGAAAAGATGAGACATGTCTGTCTTAGCAAAGCGTTTTCTGCCAGCCACAGGAACTTTGTCTGCCGGCCACTGAAAGATGAATGACGGATGTTGTATTTTGGTCCATCACCATTAGAATTCAAATACCTACACAAACATAGTTAGTCTTTACACAGGTAAGATATTATAATAATAATAGTAGAATCGTGTAGTCATATATGGTTATTACAAGCAGTAGTAAAAAATATTAGCGAGTAACAGCAACCACTTGCTACTGACTACGTTCATTCTACAAATAGAAAAGAAACTTTGAAAGATGCAGAAAAAAGCTCTTATGGTGAGATACAGTTAGTACCATTACACCTGAGAAAAAATCGAGTAGAAGTAAGATGATGAATGCTTTAGTATATGCGCTATAGGATTTTTGTTTCTATTCGTGCATTTCATAAATGCAAAAGTGTAACAAGACAAAGTAAAAAATTGCAAACATTGTTCCCTCCTGTTTCTAACCATTTTTGATAACACTGCATTTTTCCCAGTTGAATTCAAACTCATTACTATTATTATTACATCGTTATTTTATTGTGTTAAAACATACCAGTAGCAAAAAGTGGTAATAATTGTGAGTGGCTCATCATAATCATTCACAATTGCAATACTCAACAGTAATTTTAATAAGAGCAAATGGTATTAACAAATTGTGTGGCTTTTTCGTTATTTTTAACTATGCTTGAAATTATAACAATTTTAAAGAGATAAAAATTATTGGATGGATAAAAAACGGATACAACAACAACCAACAACAAGTACGACTATTATGATAAGCAAGCTTCCAAAAATAAAGTGCATACCTATTTATATGTCTGCAAGATTGCATTTTTACAACCATAAACACAACAAAATAGAACTACAAAACAACTTGAATGATATAAAAATTTAAATTTCCTTCTGATTTAAAAAAGATATGCGTATTTATTTTTAAAAAATTGTTTTCTAAAATTATAAATATGGTAAAATATAAGGGCTGCACACAGGAATAATTTAGGTGTAATAATGTAAAAAGAAATTATACTATTATTATATTACACACCTATTGTCTGCTTAAAAACGTGATAATTCAGTCATGCTATACATGTGTAAAATGTTTAATCCGACAACCGATAAGATGCACCAAAAAAGGCACGAGTTATTGACTTTTGAAGAGGCATCCTTTTTCAGAGAAGAGCATGGGCAATATAGATAAAATCTTCCTTCTTCCTCCTGGGCTAATATCAGCATTTGCAGCTTCTTTGTCGTGCGGTGGTAGGAGTAAGAATAAAGTTTCAAAAAATGTATACTAGTAACTAGATGACAGGCAAAATCACTTAGTCCATACAATAATAAGAAGGTATGCTGCAAGTTGTAGCCTGCAACTCATATTAACGTTACAGAATTAAACGTGACTGTTACTACTACTGACTCACTCTGTGTTAAAATATGCCACCGACAATGCACAATCATCATCATCGTAAATCATAAGACCAAATCTTTAAACTGCATTCTATGCAACTTAACGTGCACCCTCGTTCGCGAGATATGAAATGCAGCAGATTATACATTTGAAACTCTATCAGCTAGTTTCAGATTTTTTTCTTTAATGATGATGATGAAGCACACTTACTGCAGTTCTCTATGTTAGTAGGACCATCTTCATGTCGAGATTTTTTTAAACAAAATAGATGAGCTAATTACAAACAAAAAAATCTCAGTTGTTATTCATTTGTACAAAATTATGATATGAAATAACAATAATAATTTAGAGATCTCTGTATTAGATAATGTGTGTTTATTTTTTGCATAAAACCCATTTCACACTCTACTGTTTCAAATATACCATTAATTCTACACACACAGCATGGTTTCTAAATGCTTTTAAGAATTTTATGCGGCTACGTCTGTTGTGTGTTTCTTTTTTGCATAAAACCCATTTCACACTCTACTGTTTCAAATATACCATTAATTCTACACACACAGCATGGTTTCTAAATGCTTTTAAGAATTTTATGCGGCTACGTCTGTTGCGTCTGCAAACTAAACAAAATTTACACCATTTAATTCAGCAAAGCAAATTCAATTTTGTTTAGCTCGAAACTAAATAAACACCTGTGAATAGGCATCACTAAAAATCCAATTCAATGGTGTAGTAAATTAAACAAGGAACGATAAGTATGCAAATATTAGGAATTGAACATTACATCATAGCAGCAGCAGCAATTCTTCTTCTTCTTCTTCTTCTAACCTACCCACTACTTATGATGCCCTTCTTCGGGCGAATTTACGCAGTAGCGCATGTCATAAATATTTGCTCATAAAAATGTATTCATAATAAACAATAATAAACATCTTTATATCAGACATTTTTATTATCCTTTGACGTAATAAAAAGATATCTATCTATACAGCTTACGTAGCAAGCCCATTTAACTTTTCAACATTTCAGTAAAAAATGAGAATCAATTACTCTTTTTTTCTCAAAGAAAGTAAGTCATGAAGCGTGCCGTTTTCTTTAATTAAGGTAATTGATAGTTTGGTTTGTATAACATAGTTAATGGTATGTTATGTGTTGAGTTAAACGCGAGTTACGTAAATGATAACAATGCAAACATGAGTTTTCTAAAAATCTCTGCAAAACTTGACAAACGATGTAATTTAATTAATATCATTTAGCGAATTAAGATGACAGGTTTTGATCTGAACTGACACCCGGTGCTTGTTTCATTGTTTTTAAAAGATATCATGTTATTTTTTTTTAGATAAGTTGCGTATTGTACAAGAATGTGTATCTAATCTGTAATCTGGTCTGCTTTACGTACACTTGACAAGGGTGAAAATTATAGTGATCACTTTGTATGCATTTTTACTTTCCATTATTTTGTAACAAAAAGTTTGTTTGGTAGCGTACATTTATGTACATCCAAAATTGACTGACACCATATCAATAGCCGATATGCCATGCAGCAGGCTTAAATACCACATACCAGTACCACATACACGTAACTTTATTTAACAAAGAAATATGCAGTTTGCTCCGAGACAAGTCTAATAGCGACATTTTAGCTTTGGGCCGTCGTTTACTGTTACATTTTCTTATGCAAGAAGACAGTGAAGACAGTGTAAAAGTAATAATTAGTACGTTGACTTCGTCAGCGTGCTACAGTGCAATAATTATTTTAATGAAAATCATTTGCACTGGTGATCCGTTAATAGACTTCCAAGTATGTAGCATTAATCTTCTGATGAAGCGAGAGAATTGAAGTACAAATTTTGCAATAACCGTAAATTTCACCTGCTTTTAAAATTAGAATAATGCCAGTCAGTGCGTCTACAAAAGTGCAGAGATACGCACTACAAAACAATTCTTTAGGTACTACGCGCTAGAATCTGATGCAATGAGCTTCTATGTGTGTGGATGGAGTATTTTTTAAATATACCTAATCTATACTTTATCCTTCAAACTCTAGTAATCATGTACATATGTAGCACCTTGTGATACACATCGAAATTAATAATCATTTCTTACAGGGTACACTCCGAAGGACTTGCAGAGTACTAAAATAGCCAAGTAATAAATCATACATTTTTGTGACGTCTGCTTAAAA
>JAANSP010002509.1:0-12703 GCA_036850745.1 Homidia socia | reverse complement strand
TTTGTATACGCAAATTAGAGCTTCCTAAAAACCCGTTAAATCCCGTTTAAAAACTGAATTCAGTGATATGTATATTAGTGGGGGTAATGTTATACACATTACTAAACAAGTTTGGCACACTAGCTGACCCTTGTAACATAAATAAAGTCGATTCCAATCCAACCAAACTATTCCTCTGATGTTCCCTTTCTAATATTTTGTAGGCAACATGTGTGGACGACAGGTTATCGAAACGTTTTTGCTTGAGAAGCCATGCTTCTCAACTCTCAACATATTGTTTGGTATTAATAAGCTAGTTTATAGTATGTGCATGCGGGAATGATCAGAATTACAGCAATGACATCTCGAATAGCATATTTGTGACTGTGACAGCGATATCAATTCCAAGTTACTTGAATAGGCGCCAACTAAAGAGAATTTGTAAACTTATGCCCAAGTATGCTCTTTGACGGAATGTGTTGTTCCAATTACGTTAATTTAAGTATTGCGGAGAATTTCAAAGATATTTATATACAAAGCAAGCTCACAAGTGCCCCTAAAAATGTTTAGGCAAGGGCATGTGCATGATTTTTGTTCCATACGGAACTGTCGAGTCGCATTCGAAGTTGTCGTCGATGGGTTTCCAAATTACTTGAATAGGCGCCAACTAAAGAGAATTTGTAAACTTATGCCCAAGTATGCTCTTTGACGGAATGTGTTGTTCCAATTACTAATTTAAGTATTGCGGAGAATTTCAAAGATATTTATACACAAAGCAAGCTCACAAGTGCCCCTAAAAATGTTTAGGCAAGGGCATGTGCATGATTTTTGTTCCATTTGGAACTGTCGAGTCGCATTCGAATTTGTCGTCGATGGGATGGGATGTCGATGGGGATGAACGAATTTAAGTAGTTTGAGTTGAATGAAAACTTGCTATTAATGAGGTCGTAGGATCATATTTTTTTGATCTTTAATAAAATAAACCAGAGAAATCTCCAAACTTACCAAATGCGCTTTGTATGTAATTGTTTTCCAGGAAGCCTTTCCATTTATATACATACTCTACATGCAGTTTCTAAACAATTTCCCATCTCTTTCCAACAATTAATCAAACATCAAATGGACAAAGAGAAAATATATATAAATATAATACTACATCATGAAAATCATTCAGTTGCTCACTACAGAGGAAATAGAACCAAGGGGTAAAACGAAAACGTAATGCAAAAACGAAATAGGAATAAGAAAGAAGATCGGCATGAAATCTTGTTACAATTTATGTACGAAGGGAGACTAATGTCTATACCTAGGTACAATACATTACTATATGCTGGCATTGGGAAATTTCCTGTCAATTCGTTTTACTAACATCCGTACAGGGGGAGAATTATATTGACATCATCCATCAAAAGAATACAATAGGAACGATAAGCATAGTTTTTGCGTGCTGGCTCATTCGGTAGGAGTTTCCGTACATCAATGCGGGTCTAAATCAACGAAGAGAGAAGTCAATTTCCCCCCGAAATCAGAGAGAATGCACTGCAAGAGATTGGACCCGATATTAGAGAAATGAAGAAGACTACTCGGCAGCCGTAATATAAAATCAAAAAACCTTCGGACGTGCGTAATCTCCAGCATTGAAAAACCTCAAATAGTAAATATCTGACAAAGAAAATTAGACATGACTCATGACAATTTGTTTAACCAATAATTTTTTCTGAATTGTAGATTAATAACTTTAAGCGTCTTACGGAGGCTGGAGGAAAAAGACCTCACACGTATTGTAAGATCATTTTGTACAAGCCTCCCCCTAAAAAAGCTGTCACCATTTAGAGTAGATCTGAAATGCTAGATCAACCGAGAACAACAAAAAATTAGCAAATAATGTGCGGTGAATACTGCTTTATAGATTTTATTCCAGTAGTGACCATACTGTAGTTCATATAGTTCATCCATGAACTCATTCCATTCAATGAAGTTGAATTAGAAAGATTCTGTCAAGATTACTCATGATATAATGAACGAGCTACTCACAGATCCGAATCTACATACATACCTAGATTACAGATGGGCTTGCATTTTTTTTCTTTTTGGGATAAACTGGAGACATTGCGGAACACGATTTGTTTATTAAGACATCCATCTTTTTTTGCGAAAAACGAGCATTGAATTCGAACAGGGCTCCAGTGAACCATCTTCCATTAAGAAGTCATTTGTAAAAAGACTAAGGTTACATGTCTACTTTTTAGTCATGCCCAAGTTGTTTTTTACAAGTAAGCACTACAGCGATGTGCTGAACATTCCAAAAGAAATTATTGAATACGAAGAACAGCGTGCACTTCCCTTCCCCACTTGTTTTGCACTTAGCATTTCATACTTTGTTTCATTCATGAAAAAGGAGATGGACGTTAACAACAAAACGACAAGATTCTTTCGTTTTCGAAACATACTCTAACATCCCTCCTTCTAAAAGTCTTTATTTGTTTTTGCATGCCTTGTGCATATGATTTCAATTTTATACTGCTTAAAAGCATTAAGCAAGAAACTCTTCAGAATGGATAATTCTTTCTTGGATATAGTCAGCTCTAGAAAGTGCTTCACAGATCACCACCACCAACTTTGTACCAATTACCCTTCTTCTCAGAACTCTTATACAACTCAATTTTATACTGCTTAAAAGCATTAAGCAAGAAACTCTTCAGAATGGATAATTCTTTCTTGGATATAGTCAGCTCTAGAAAGTGCTTCACAGATCACCACCACCAACTTTGTACCAATCACCCTTCTTCTCAGAACTCTTATACAACGTAGTAAAATATATAATATTTTTTTCCTGGGGAAATCTTGTGCACAGTAGATACTTTTACTATTGCCGCCAGAATGTGATAAAATAGATGTGCGCTGTGAGTACAACAAAAAAGTAAATTTATGCTTTTCTATCATTCTGATCTCCTTTTTTTCTGGGGAAATCTTGTGCACAGTAGATACTTTTACTATTGCCGCCAGAATGTGATAAAATAGATGTGCGCTGTGAGTACAACAAAAAAGTAAATTTATGCTTTTCTATCACTCTGATCTCCGGAATAAAAGAGAAATGATAAATATCATGGCAGAAGGAGTAGAATCGCTTGTTCTTTGCTCTTCTCTTTTCTTTCACTACTGCTGATGACTGAAAGCTGAATCAAGTGGTAAGAAATTATCCGTCTGTACAGATTTTTTGCCTGCTTTTTCGTCCATTATTTGTTGAAGGACGGTTTCTCTTTCTTACTTTAGCTATATGGATCGCTAGTTCANGCTGAATCAAGTGGTAAGAAATTATCCGTCTGTACAGATTTTTTGCCTGCTTTTTCGTCCATTATTTGTTGAAGGACGGTTTCTCTTTCTTACTTTAGCTATATGGATCGCTAGTTCAATAGTTGTGTGTATAGAAAATGATTGAAGAGGTCCTTTTTCTCGAAAACGGTTTCAATGGCTTAAATTTTTTTGGAAGATCTTTTCGTAAAAGGAAAAGATTCTTACGTATGTTTATATAACGAATTGAGGAATTCATGCATACCAGAATGTACCGCACTTGAATTCTCAACTTCCATACAAAAAATTGATGCACAAAAGTATTCCACCCACTTTCCTAACTAGCCACCCCTTCTGTTCTTTTAGTAAGCTACGATAAAAATATACCAAATTGCTAAAAATGAAGTTTTTATTATTTCGGTATAACTACCCTTTGTATTTATTTTCCATATGATCATCAATCCTGTAGATTTTTTTAAATATCGCAAGATTTGAATGGAGAAAGTAAAAGTAGGGAAAGTATTGAGTGTACCTGTATTTCTTATAGTACGGAGCATTTTAATTCAATAAATCATTGTGAAAGTTTTTGAACTAAAACTTTTTACATACCAAAAAATATTATAATTTTCCACAGACAACCTTTGTAAACTTCAATCGTGCCAGATTACTTTCTCGGAACTTTTTCTTTGAAAATTTCAGCTGACACGCAACAGCAAAGAATAAGAAACTCAACTGAAAAATGCTTTAAAAATATTTCCTAAGCTTATGATTTAGATTTAGTTTCATGTATGAATGATTTTATGTGTAGTGGTAAGGTGTCTATCATTAAAAACTAGTGTTTACACGTCACACGTGCGATCAGTTGAAGAAAGTTTTACAAAAGGTGGTTTATTTTTGTACTTTTATCCTTCCGCAGTCATTGCGGTGGTGTGTTGAAGGCAGAGCAAGATTGGCCTGATCAAGTTTTAATTCACACATCACACACCACATAACGACACAACTATTTATATATCACGATTTTGAAATTCTTTTATGCAAAAAAAATGATTCTAAAGAAAATATTTAGATTAAAATAAGTTTTCCTTTTCTACTGGTGTCCTTTCTAAAAATAAACTTTAATGGTATCTTTCTGTATGATTCAGAGATTTTTGAACATTTTGTATAAAACCATGTCTATCATCGCCAATCAGTTTGACTCTGGTAAAACCCATGTAGCCGTGCTATCACGTTTTGAAGGTTTCGTACAAAGTCCTCTAAACAGCATTGAATAAAGTGTACACTGTATTGCTGTGAGGCTGTGATACAACAATATAAATTGCTTCTTTTTTCATGACATCTAGTCTTCCCTACGGTATGCGTTATGATCCCAAAAGATCCCAGTTTATTTATATATCACGATTTTGAAATTCTTTTATGTAAAAAAATGATTCTAAAGAAAATATTTAGATTAAAATAAGTTTTCCTTTTCTACTGGTGTCCTTTCTAAAAATAAACTTTAATGGTATCGTACTGTATGATTCAGAGATTTTTGAACATTTTGTATAAAGCCATGTCTATCACGCCAATCAGTTTGACTCTGGTAAAACCCATGTAGCTGTGCTATCACGTTTGAAGGTTTCGTACAAAGTCCTCTAAACAGCATTGAATAAACTGTATACTGTATTGCTGTGAGGCTGTGAGGCTGTGATACAACAATATAAATTGCTTCTTTTTTCATGACATCTAGTCTTCCCTACGGTATGCGTTATGATCCCAAAAGATCCCAGTACAATTTATTTATTCCTGTAAATAATATTTCACCACTGCATCCCGTAATTTTTTCAACTTTTTTCTTTTCTTGCTAGCATCACGAACAAACGACTTGTGCTTCCGTTTGCACTTTCTCCACTGTTATAAAATGAAAATGTACTGAAGAACCACGGAAAAATTGCTTTTGAGGTACAAGACATGTGCAGCAATATATTATATTATTATTATTGCAGCATAAACGAATATATTAAAACGAGATGGAATGTGTGTTGGTAATTCAATGAATCATATATTTTGATAACGAGTTTTTTCGCACACATCAGCATCATAAAATTGTACTATTATTATTATTTCAGTAAATATTTTGTTCAAAAACATCGAAAAGGTCCCGTCTACTAGTGAAATTGGTGCACTAGATGTGGTGCAATCTATAATTTGTAAAAAAATCGAGTTCTTCTGAAATTTAAATGAGTTTGAAAAACTTTTTTCTGCAATATAAATAACTAGATATCTACTAGTGAAATTGGTGCACTAGATGTGGTGCAATCTATAATTTGTAAAAAATCGAGTTCTTCTGAAATTTAAATGAGTTTGAAAAACTTTTTTCTGCCATGTAAATAACTAGATATTCGTATAAGCTTATAATAGGGTTTTTGTTCCTTTCATTTAGTAGCCCCTTCCTTGAAACCTTGCTTGTTTGTTAAAATTACTTTGATTTATGAACTGTATTGAACTCTGAAAGCACTTTCAGCGAACTAATTTGATGAAAACTTGAAAGTGCATAGGGGTGATAATTCTTTTAGCTTTTCATCCTGAATGTACATCATGCTAACGAAAAGAATAACTAGTTAGTTTCTGTAGCTCTCTTAAAAAGTGACTTTTGAAAATACAACAAATTCAGATATATGATATGCACCACTTAAATGTTTGTACTTCCCTTTTTTCTAGGTTGCTCTTGTTCCTATTCTAATCAAATATCATCATTACGAGCTTTGTGCACATACTACTAGGCAGTCAGTCAGTAACCGTCAGTGACACTAGGAGAATACGCTTGTTTGTGTTCCAGTTTTTAAGATCTTGCTGTTCAGAAGGCGTGCCGGCGTGCCTATGCTGCTTTTTCTTGTGCTGTTACCGACTCCAAACCCGACTCTATAATAAACACTAGTATTTTTACAGCAAGACTAACGAGCTTGTTTTGCTGAAAAAAGCATATACTTTAGGTGGAGGGTAAAAAATTGCTTTATGTTAGTACGAACACCTTCTCTGTAATATCCATTGACAAGGTATTAAAATAGTGGTTGGGCTTGTTGTGCTATGCAATGCAGCTATAGCTCCAAGAAATCAGGTACTTTTTTCTACTTGCTAGAAACGATGAGCATAGTAAGCTTTGCAAAGTGAAATGGATTGAAATGAGAATATTGTGGGGAAGAATGAGATTATGGAAGTAAGGTAGAGATGCTCCTAAGAAAGAAACTCGATATTAAAAAATCATGCCTTCATATGAACGAAAGGTGTAATGTAAGAATGAGCATACATAACTTTTCTATATCCATCCGGTCCGTCATAATGATTCACTATATTTTGTACCTACTTCCTTCCTTTTTTGTTGCTTTTTTCTTTTTTAAAGGACAATATAATACCTGTAACAAGCATTCCATCGTTACTTCCATTGTTTACTTCATTATTGCTTCCATTATTCGTCATGTTGAAGAAAGGTTTTGGGGTGGAACATGCAAGTACAGGCAAATCGTAAAAAAGTAAGAAACAACTACGCTTTTTTGCAAAGAATACGGAAAGAACGAAAACAACGTCATACTATAGATTGGGTTCCAGGGTTCCTACAAACGAAAAATTTACCTTTTTCACAAAGTAGGTATATGTAGCATGTACTATTTATTTTAGCCAACGAATCCTAAATCACCAATGGGAAAAGGAATGTAGAAAACAAGGGCAAGAAAATTTTTGTTGGATCCCATTTTTTGTATTTTATCCTTTCGAGGTACCTCTTGGATAGCTCCTCTTCCTTTTTAAGCTTTTTATATTTTTTCGCAATATCAATCCTACATGGAAATACTATGGACGAAGGTTTTGAAGCGGATACAGTGTAAAAAATAACTTTGCAGAATATTCAGAGTTTCACTCTATACTTTATTTCTACACAATGAATGTTTCCTGTAATAATACTCCATGAATAATAGCTTGGGTGAATGAAAGTAAGTAGCAATAGCTTTGAAGCGTTCAAGCATTCAAAATAATATTCTGCGATCTGTCTATCTTAACTTTCTCGTGGAGAATGAGAATATGCAGATGTCTACAATCAGCACAATTTGCGAACAAAATGGGTAATATTATAGACATTCCGAACCTAGGTTTCGACAATTTCGTAGTTGGAGTTTTCAAGTGTCTTTTTTAATGCAACCAAGCTCCCCAGAAAGTAACTTTCGACGTACGTCTTTTATTAGGATGGGAAATACCTGGGAAGAACTTGCATATATTGCTGCGGGTGCCATATCGGACGGAACTCAGAATCCTGGAAAAATATCGTTTACCAGGCACATGCCTCGTGGAATTAAACGATAAATAACATGAAATCTTTGGATGTAAAAGTGCTTTTCTTCTGCCACAACGCTATTGTCTACCCAGAAAATAACTTTCGACCTACGTCTTTTATTAGGATGGGAAATACCTGGGAAGAACTTGCATGTATATTGCTGCGGGTGCCATATCGGACGGAACTCAGAATCCTGGAAAAATATCGTTTACCAGGCACATGCCTCGTGGAATTAAACGATAAATAACATGAAATCTTTGGAATAAAAGTGCTTTTCTTCTGCCACAACGCTATTGTAAGGTATTTATGTAGGGAAAAAAGAAAGAGAAAAGAAAGAATCATCTTCTCTTTCTCTACAACTGTGTGTCCATTTCTTTGAATATTCCCATTCATAACTTATTTTTTACATCAACGTAAACGAACAATTTCATATACATCTTAGTCTAGATTTCTTTTTCAAGGTAACCTACGGGCGCACAATATAATCTACTAAAGAATCAGATGGAATTAATGGGGTAAAAAAACTTCACAGAAACAAAACTTTTAGCCATTTTGTGTTGTTTTACATAATACGTTTGCAAGTATTTTTTTCTCTTTGCTAAATTACCAATCTGAAAGCAAGTAACATGATATTTTCCTGTGAAACTTGAAAGTAACAACTTTCTGGTGGAATGCTATTTGTTAGCATTGCACATGTAAATGTAATAAAAGTAATAAAGGAACTGCTCCATTTCGTTTATTATTTTTACTAGTACTTTCCTGTTCAACGGCCTCTGGGTATCGAGCTGCTGGTCCATATATAAACAACAACAACAATAATGATGATGATACTATTATACCCTAACGCCAAGCGTAAGCACATTTACAAGCACATATGTACATATACCACCATTGGGTGGAAGTCACAAACAAAAATGATGATGTCTTCTTTTTACGCTCCTCTTTGTGGTCTTCTCAAGTGCTTTCTGACGTTTTTACGGTAGAATACAATGAGCATCTTTTTGGAATCTTTATGCAGTTGATACATAATTCAGGAGAAATTTCACTTGGTTCTGCCATTCTCTCTTGTGTATGGGAGCATTGTTATTTTATTGTTGAGTCACCACATGAACGCATAGGGTTTCTCTTCTCCACTTTTGCTACTCTGTTCTGACTTACTTTACTTTAATACCAACTATTATATATCCAACTTTCACTCAACTACTAGATGTTGTTCGTTAACACATATGCACACACACACATTATTACGAGTTTTCTCCTCATCATCTTTTCTCAATTCTTCTTCCATTTCCTTCTCCTTCACAGTGGAGACAAATGTTTAGGAGAGCGTAAATGTCGTTTCCACAAGACTTATAAAATAGGCAAGAGTGTACAAGTTTTCATGTCATGACAGCTTCCTTTAGCATTCTTCAATGGGATTCCAGTTTTCAACGATAACATTCTCACAGTCTACACACCATCATGTACTGAGGCATATAATAATAATGAGTTGTTGTGAGCGAGAACTGACTAAGAGCTACTTTTTTGAAACGAGTGATAATATGACACTATAGATGTTATGACTATAGGCACATTATGCCCTTATCTTGCTCAAAGGGGATGGAGTAAGCTAAAGCTAGACACATTTACTTGGTAATATTTTGAAAGTAATTGGAGCTGAGCATATGTGAAGTGAAAGCCCTGTGTTTGCTTTTAGCATTTACTTTATAAAGAATGCAAACTTTAAACTCGAGACTCGTTCGTTGTTTGATGTCGTTATACATGAATAGTGTACAGTGTACTCCATTCTAATATTTACAAAGTTTCTTTAAAATTTTAAAGGTTCTCTTTCATGTTGTTCATTGAAAAAATTGCATGGTAGTAGCGCAAAAGCCAGTTCATGAAATATTTCATAGACAGTTTAAACCATACAAGAGTGCAAGTGACGATTAAAAATTCGCTTAAAATTGATTTAAAATCTTTTCAAATCGTTCATTTAAATTTACTTTTAAAACTGTTTCGTTTAAATGCTCATCGAAATTGAATCGTTCGTTTAATAGAAAACGCGTTCTCCTTGCATTTTCCTCACATTTCTTTACTTTTTTTACTTGATATCAGTGGAGAAAATTGACACATTCTGGGAATAGCACCAATATCTATTATCCCAGTACTTCAGAAAATGATTCGATGGGTTGTTAAAACTGTGTAAATCTTTATAACACTCACGATTACAACGTTTATTATAATATCAAAATTACGACGTTTACGTGAAGAAGAGACAAAAGTATCATTGAAGAAAGATCCTTGACTGACTGTATCTGTTGGACGTATTTATTCGATGGGATTCCATATCGTGCTGTTACAAAAAGAACATTATCAATAAAGGAAAACGTTCTACCATTCACGTGAAACGAGATCAAACTTTGATTCTGGGTCTGATTGTGATTTTTATTCTTTTTCCAATGATAAGAGCGTCCATAATCCAAGAAACGAGGATAGAATTCGGTACAAAAGTTCTACGATATGTACCTATTCAAGATCATTGGCTGTCATGATTCAAGGGTTTATTTCCTTTGTGGAAATTTGGGATATAAAATGCAGCAAAATTTCATAGGAATACACGACAATAGTAACAACTTGGTCAAAGTAGTAGTAGTTGTAATTCTGGTATTAACTTGCTTTCTATTTCCGTGACATAAAATAAAAGAACCTATTTTATGTACGTACCTACCTACATGTTTTTCACAAGGACTTGGAAAATGGGGCTAGATGAAGAAATGAAATTTCCTCGTTCGACACGATTTGGTGACCTTCTCCCATGTTTGCTGAACTTGTTGAGCATGCACAATGATGTCATTTTGAAAGAATACGGAACATAAAAAATGCCACATGCAGAGGGAAAGTAGTAAAGAGGAAGATCATGTTTCACTATACAACATTCAGTTCCAGAAATGAGCAGCTTTCGTGTCTAATAACAATCTAAACTATCCAGATGGATAGGATGATGCACGTCCTCGTCGACTAAACATAGATATTCAACCGTGACTGTGCGTGACTGGTAAGGAAAATATGAATCCTGCCATGTAAATATGTACATACATAGGGAACAATGTCAACTAGTCAATAAATGATATTATTACGAACAAATGAAAGTGAACGTTTTTTCACTTAAACCATTGTCTATTCACTTTATCAGATACTTTGCTAATCAAGTCGTGCACCTAAGCTATCTAAATACCTACCTATGTACCTCTAATATATAACATGTACCGTTCCAACCAACGTATGTGTGGCTCAAGTACTCGATGCGAATCTTGAGGAAAAAAATAGTTCATGGACATACTTTTGTATTAAGCTTGTACATATAAGGTGCTTTTTTATTTTAAACAGTAGTGATTGACTATAAATAATTTTGTAAAAAGTGATATTTTCAGTTTCTTAGTCGTGCAGGTTTCACATTGTCAACAGTGAGTTTCAAGTAAGCTGACAAAACCTTTGATTGTCCTTTAACCAAGTCCAGCATTCTTACTACTTCCCACGCTTCAAAAGGACAAGTGCTGTATATTTCCCGACATTGACTTCTGTTCTTTAGCTTTCTCCACAAAGATACAGCCTTCCAGAATGCATCCTACGATCAGCCAAAAAGGACAAATAAAAAAATGTTTGTTAACAGCTCGTTTTGTTTCATACATTTTGTACACATTAGCGTGATAAAATGTGGTTAGGGAGATGTTTCTTTATTTAAACTTTACACAGTGAGTTAATGTCATTACTAAATAGATATGGTTGGTAGTAGTACCTGTGGGACATCCGGTTGGCTTGTTTCTTTCTCTTTGCCGCTGCTGCTCTTGATAACTGTCTGAACTTTTCTCATTCTATGTTTTCTCTGTAAAGTTTTTCTTCTTGTCGATGGAGCATAATATGCATCTTTAATAGATCTCGAGTCCCTGAATGGAAGAAAAGAGTTAAGAATAGTTGACGCTATGCTGCCACTACTAGGTTCATCTTTTGGATAGTCTGCTTCATCCTCTCTGCTCTTGATAACTGTCTGAACTTTTCTCATTCTATGTTTTCTCTGTGAAGTTTTTCTTCTTGTCGATGGAGCATAATATGCATCTTTGATAGATCTCGAGTCCCTGAATGGAAGAAAAGAGTTAAGAATAGTTGACGCTATGCTGCCACTACTAGGTTCATCTTTTGGATAGTCTGCTTCATCCTCATGTCTAAGATCTTTCATCATTTGTGAGATCTCTATCTTCTCTCTTAGAAACTCTCTGTCCTCCTCATCGTCATCTCCCAAAGGACTCTCCAACTCTAGATTATACTCATCGCCACCATAATCATCATCATCTTGATCCACCTCCACTAATGGAGATCTTAAGTGGTGAGGGTAATCTTCCAAGTCATCAGCATGAAGATGCTCTTTCCTTCCTGTGTATGTTGATGATTGTATTATCCCCGATGGTATTTGAAAGATTTGAATAATTGGCTGCTTCACTTTAGTTGGGCTATAAAGAAAACAAAACGTGGTGAAAAAGGTTAATGCCAAGCGTGTCAAAAATATATCTACAGTATAACCATCTTCTTTCCAAATAAACTCATTTATAATATTAATAATATAGGTTCTTTGGGGTGTCTTTGCTTCACGAGTCAACGAAACAGCATGGCATTATTACTCCTACTGACTTAAAGAAACAAAACAGGAATATAGGAACCGAAATTTTCTATAATGAGAGATTATCTACATCTCATTAACTAGCCCCTCAACGCTTTACAAAGCTTGTCGAATTGCTGACACCAGCATCATTGATCAGTTTTCAAGTTGAAAAATGAAAAGAAAACTAAAGTTGTTATTTAGCGCTGAAAATTCTGGAAAACGGCAATTCATTTTTCATTTTAATTTCTCTGCATGCATTCATTTCAAAGTTTTGTATTTCAAGGGTACATGGAATACACTTTATCGAGTCAACTTTTAGGTGTCATGATCTAATTAACCAAAATGTTAGCATTTCCGGATTTTTTGTACAAAAAATTTGCCCAACATACACTCGCACACCCTCTCAGGATATTTTTAGAACATGATTAATGGGATGAATTCATTCTGCTACGACACGACTCGTTCTGTAATTTCATTTTCATTCACTAATTGAGCTA
>JAANSP010002508.1:0-11163 GCA_036850745.1 Homidia socia | reverse complement strand
TTTTCTGTTTTAATTACTCGCTTTGCTGCACTTTTTTTACTGGTTCCCTCGAATAAACTTATTGTGTGTCCACCACTAACATGATAATAATGATAGCTGGTTTTATTATGTCGGTGTATAGCGTGACATCAACGTACACACGCCCACTTTAATTTACAAATGTCGCACACGAAGATACCATCTTCAAAAATTCACTATTGTACTGCTTCTGATGATGCTGCTGCTCCCACCAAAAAACATTATAGATGCATAATAATAATTTGTATAACAACAAGAAAGTGGGCACAGAATTGTTCAAGTATTTTTTTTTTACTTTTTCATCATCCAAAGAGCTCTTGGTTTAGTCATCACATTGACATGAACGATGTCATTATCGCTGCTGTCGTCCTATCATCATCGTCAGTCAACCTTGCCTTTGGAATATTCTGCATACAGTTTTTTTACACTGTAGAAAGTACAAGTCTCACCATCAACATTAACATTATTATTCACAGGAACTCTGCTCTCTCTATCTTCTTTCTTTGTACGGCATTCCTATCATCATCGTCAGTCAACCTTGCTTTTGGAAAATTCTGCATACAATTTTTTACACTGTAGAAAGTACAAGTCTCACCATCAACATTAACATTATTATTCACAGGAACTCTGCTCTCTCTATCTTCTTTCTTTGTACGGCGAAAACAACGGTGCTGATATCCATATATGTCGCTGTACTACCGAGTAACACACTGACTCTCTCACTCAACCAAACCAGACGATGACGAGCGGGAGCAAAGTCTAGTTGCTCATCTGCTTCGTGTAGGTAATAATATGAGGAGGAATAATGAGAATGATTGCTGTTGCAGCAGAAGCCAACTTAATTAGCATTTTTTTATTTTTAGGCAGAGTCTTCTTGCATGATGGCCTACCTTTGTGTATTTATTATCATTGGAGACGCAAACTCATTTTTCTTTCCACAACCAACAAAGTATAAATTGTACAGCAGAAAGTCAAGCCAGCAACCTAGTTGTTTGGCTGTTGATTATGAAGTATAGATAGATGAATGATGATAAACTTTTTTTATCGTGCAGAGAACTCTTTTTTTATAACGCCAACAAATAGATTTTTTACATGCCGTCACAGAGAGTGATCATAAAATTGCACAAAGTACAAGAAATAAATGCAATAGTAACAATCCACCCACACTACTTGTTTGTATATAGACGCTTTTTTCTTTTACACCTTTTTACAACAAGTTGTGATTTTGTTGAGAAACTGTTTTTTATTTTCTTTTAGTATTTCAGTTTTTTTATTTGAGTCTTGTTATCTTAATTTAAACAAATTTTTTATTGAGCAATTTCTTGTTGTGTTGCGAATTTTTCCGAATTAAATAAATAATTTTTTAGATAAAAAAATGTTAGTATACAAGAGTAAGTAAATAAATAATGGTTGGTTGTTGTTGTTTTTTTGGTCTGTTATTTGAAAACAAGTGGAGTAAACTTTTCTTATACAGTTTATTTTATTAAAGTAGCTCACTTAAATATCAACGCGCACACTTTTTTCAATCTTCTTGCCAAATTCCAGTAGACGAATAAAAGGATTTGCTAATATTATTATTATTCATTTACAGACACTTTTTTGGGATCGATTCACTTGCACAGAAGGCAAATACATTCCTCAGCAAAACAACAAGACAATGAACACGTACACCACCAACGCGGAAGAAGAAGATATTGCTATTATCTCATGTTCCCTCAATAAAGTAGCTAGTAGTTTTTTCTGCTTTAGTTCAATGAAAAGCTATATTGCTCTACATTCACTTTGCACACACATTCCCTGTAAGAGAAACACACGGTCTGCAAGTAGATTTTCTACGGGAGCTGTGCTCTTTCTTCTTCTTTTTCTGTTCTAATTCCCCTTCTTTTTTTCCTTGTCACATTCTGTCACCGTCACTTGTCACAGGGACAATTACTTACAACAACATCAGGCTAATGATGAACAAGCAAGCAAGATGCGGAGAAAACAACAAGACGTTTTATTTTCTTCTTCAGAAAAAGTGATGTGATGAATGTATTAGTTTTTTGGTGCTTTACAGAGAAAAAAAGATCTTTTGCTTGTTTAATAGATTGAGCTTATGCTGCTGCACTAGTTTCATCAAAAGAGAAAGAAGCACGCAGGATCATTAGTGAAAGTGGGAGTACACTTTTTTATTTAAGTACGTTGAAAATGTTATTTTTCTTTGTGAAATTAAGCCATGTAATTGTTTCACTTTTTCCACTGCTACTTTTCTTTTTCCACTTTTTTCACATCATTCGACCCAAGTTGTCTAGTAATTAATTCTCTCCAATACAAGACACACACACAAGCGCACACACACTCAAACACCACACTTGAGTTTAAAAAAAGTTGAGATAGTCTCCAGAGTTTTTTAAAAACTTTTTTGTTAAAAGTAGTCAACAAACTTTGTGTATTTATGATAAAGATAAAAGGGGAGGATTAGCGAAAAAGATGGTTGTCCAATTATTTTTATTTTATTTTGTAATTCAGTCAAACCCATGAACCAGTATAGGTTAAATATTTTTTGGAAAGATTTTTTTCTGCTCACACTTTTTCTTGACAATTTTTATTTCAAGAGAATGAATGAAATAATAATAATAATAAAAAGTAGAACACTTTCAGCCTCTCTCTTTTTTCCCCTTTTCCCTTCTTCTTTCTTTGAATCTTCGATCGTTTTTCCACAATGCAGTACTACAACCACCACACTATTTTTTTCTCCTTCTTCTTCTGGCACTAGACACAACGCAACATGAACAAACGACGACAACATACACACAAGCCGTATGTATGTATGGCGGTTGGCTGACACGGAACAACTGAGCACTTGCAGTGCTAACTATTCGGGTTTTACTATAATACCAGCAGCATCAGAGCACGATGATGATATGACGAGTTGTACGAGAGAGAAGAAGAGCATTGCTGGGTTTGTTGTATATCATGATGATGATCGTGTTCAGTTTGCCTATATAGAGGAGTATATGCATGCAAGTGTGTGTATTTGTCTGCTGAGAGGGAGAGGGTACAGTTGAACGGCGGAGTCGACTACGAAAACTCTTGGTTGAAAAATTGTACGACGAGAGAGTTGAGTTCGAAGTTGAAGAAGTAGTAGTTGGTCGCGGTCGTAGTAGTCGTAGTAAAAAAACTAAGACGAGAAGAAGAGGAAGCTACTACCACTACCTCCGCTCAAAATACTTTTCCCACTACATCCAATGCTTCTCCTTTTGTACAAAAGTATATTGTTGTATTTCCTTGGCGTATTCATATACGACGGTATATAGGTATGTGCATGCCCATTTATATGGAATACTACCACAGTAAAAAAGTAAGGATGAATGCACTGTAAATGCGTACAATAATAATATACCTAAACACAGAGCAGCAGCATGGCAAAACAGGCCGATTTGAGTTTTTTTTTTACAAATTTAGCTGAAAAAGTGTTTTATTCTTACAGAAAGTGAGTGAGAGAGTTTCTTTATTACCGCCACCACCACCACCACCGCAACTGACTTGGATATATTGTATGAATGCTCTTGCTTTTTTTGCTGGTAAAGTTATGCAAACCTATTACCAGTGCTAGTGTCACTTTTTACACTGAGCTTTTTATACATTTTGCTACGTTATTATTATTATTCCTTATTTTATTCACTGCGCATAGCAGTAATGTACACACAGAGAAAATGGTTACAAAAGATCATCGGAATGGCACTGGGATTAAAGTGTATTACGCAATCCGCCACTCTATCTCTCTGGTCAAGAAAGCTGGGAGAAAGAAATATTCTTGTTTTGTGTCCTTCTCTCCTAGAAATACGCATGTACACCCTATCCTATAACTTACATCACAAAGGTTTCCCTTTTCACTCGTATTTCTTCTTTTTTCCCTGTACTGATGCTATATGATCCATCCATAAAAAGTGAATGAATACCCTCACATTTTAGAGCAATGAGGAAAGTAAGCAGAGAGTATTATTTTGCGGAAGAGGGAGAAAAAAGGGAAAATATTATTCCGTCTCCTCTCTCTTTCTCTCTCTTCCTCCTCCCCTTCTACAACTCATTCACTCACTCGACAATTTTTACTCTATATTTCTTCCCCCTCTTTCCCGTCATTTTCTTTTCTTTTGCTCCGCTTGCTTCTTTCCTGCTCTCTCTGCTGCTGACGATCACGATGATGATGCTATATAGGAGGTTTGTGATGTGTGTGCTGCCTGACTTTTTTGCTTGATTTCCATTCACCACACTTCTTCAATGATCATTGTATTAGTAATCACCGTCATTGCCATCATCATCATCATCACTTTCTTCATGGTGGTGGTACTGCAATCACACAATCCGTTTGCTTGTCACACTCCACTGGTGTGTGTAAGGCATTGCAATTGAAATACGTCCAACGAAGTTCATCACTGCACTGTGATCATTGTATTAGTAATCACCGTCATTGCCATCATCATCATCACTTTCTTCATGGTGGTGGTACTGCAATCACACAATCCGTTTGCTTGTCACACTCCACTGGTGTGTGTAAGGCATTGCAATTGAAATACGTCCAACGACGTTCATCACTGCACTGGATATGGAATGGGGAAAATGGAAGGGAATTGACTTACAGGGTTCAAGATCAGTTCATACTCTTTTCCACATGAAACATACACAAGCACGTAATAGCAGTAGCAAAAGTAATAATAATATTGGACAACGTACAGCAGCAATCCCATGGAAAACGCACACGGAAAATGAGTTCAGTTCGGCTCAGCTCAGCTTCTTTTTTCCCTCGTCGCTCGGGTCGTCTCTGTCCGTTTCACTTTATTTGTTGTCGTAATAAAGTGTGTGGTTTATTAGAAATAAATAGTGTGGCGCTGCAAGATAATGATTACTAAAGCAGAATAATCCCCGAGTAATCATCGTATACTTTTCCTTTTTCTTTGCCCTTCTTCATCAACGCACAAACGCATTATCCCGGGCTTATTTCTCCACTTTTCATTTACAGTTTTATGGTAGACGACGAGCAGAACTCATTAAAGGCAGATGAGTTTTTGTTTGCGGAGGATCTACTTTGTAATTATAGAAGACACACAAACAACACATATGACGGCAGCGACACATACATTTACCTTTATAACCACAAACACGTCTTTCCATTTATTTTTTTAAACTGAAAACTGGAAAGTACGACAGTACATATAATCAACTCATCATTCGCAACAAAAAATTCACTTATAAAACGGAAAACATTTTTACAGAGAGTGCCATTTAATACTGTCCATCAAACAATATTACACGTTCCTCGTTCCTGTTTTTTTGCACTGTTGCCAATATACTGTTTTGAACTGATTATTACTTAATGACAGCTTACGTGCATGATAAACTCATCATCACCAGCCCTGTTTTTTTCCTTTGCGTAAACAAAGTGTATTTATGTAATAATTTATATACGGGCTAGTAATACCGAGACCGACTACCGACATGGCATAAACACAACTTTCAACACAGAAGACAGCAACCTACTTTAAAATGCTTTTCATTCATTTTTAATACTGTCCATCAAACAATATTACACGTTCGTGTTTTTTTGCACTGTTGCCAATATTCTGTTTTGAACTGATTATTACTTAATGACAGCTTACGTGCATGATAAACTCATCATCACCAGCCCTGTTTTTTCCTTTGCATAAACAAAGTGTATTTATGTAATAATTTATATACGGGCTAGTAGTACCGAGACCGACTACCGACATGGCATAAACACAACTTTCAACACAGACAGCAACCTACTTTAAAATGCTTTTCATTCATTTTCCGCCATAATAATTATAGACTCAAAGAAAACCACACAAATCAACGGGGATTAAATGTGGCATGGTATCCCATACCAAAATTCTACATTGATCATCTATGTTTTTACTGCATGGATTTTTGTTAACGATCCTTTTAAAAGCTTAGACCATATAACAACATCACCATCAACCAAAAATATGCATCTTTGTTTTGCTTACATTACCAAGCAAACTTATCTTTGCTACATCCTTGTCAATTTTCAGTAAATTACATCATGAAAGTATGCAAAAAAATATCTTGGAAAATATAAAAATGTCAGCGTAAACAAAGGCACACGCCTGTTTTGTTTCATTCCAAATTTAAAGCTCTCCTAAAAGAAGTACAAAAAGGAAAAAAACTGGCTTTAGCAACAACACCACCAACAAAAAAATCACACACAGACAATAATAATAATAACAGGTCTATTTAGAGCATTATTATTACTACTAGCCATAATAATCATATGGCATCCACCAAAGAGTGAGTATCCTCGTGTATATCGTTGTAATAATAACTATATATCCTAAAACATTTTCACATTCCAAACGAAACGCAAAAAAACTTGGTCTTGTATCTGTTTCCTTCTCTGGTTTTGCTGCCGATGCATGTGGATCCAAAAAGATGACTGACTGCAGATTTGTCGACAGACGAGACCACTAAATTTTGCTGTGGTATGCAGTGTTGTCTGAGCTGCGTTTACGTACATTATTGTGAATCTGCTCATATATCTGTAGTCGTGTGTAGAGACTGATGATATTACTGAATCGTGATGTTCAACTCAGTTCATTACTTGCTAATAGTTTTTTATAATATATTTTTTATCATAAAAAAGCTTGCCCAGCATAAGATTTTTTTTTTCATTTCATCTTTTGCATGCACCTCTCTGTACTCCTATATGATGATGATGAGAAGAGGGGGTGATGATGACGATGATGAAGATGAACGTTCTATATGCCTTGCAGCACTATAAATGTAGCTGTATCTATCCACTTGTTTTACCTGCGTCCTGTTGTTGGACCCAAAGAGGATGTAATTAAGATTTTTTTTTTCATTTCATCTTTTGCATGCACCTCTCTGTACTCCAATATCATGATGATGAGAAGAGAGAGAAGAGGGGGTGATGATGAAGATGAACGTTCTATATGCCTTGCAGCACTATAAATGTAGCTGTATCCATCCACTTGTTTTACCTGCGTCCTGTTGTTGGACCCAAAGAGGATGTAATATGGCAGGTATTGCTCTTGTGTGTGTGTGTGTATTCAAAAGAGAGTGAATGAATATACGCATTGTACCATATCAATAATGCATACCTGCCTTGTCTGTTGTGTCCTGTTGTTGGACCAAAAGAGGATGTAATATGGCAGGTATTGCTCTTGTGTGTGTGTATTCAAAAGAGCGTGAATGAATATACGCATTGTAGCATATCAATAATGCATACCTGCCTTGTCTGTTGTATCGGTATATAAAAATGGAGGAATGGGAAATACACTAAAAAAATTCTAAAAAAGATCTCTATATCGATTGCCACAAGTCATATGGGAAGTGTACAGAAAGATAGCGCTATAGCCTATAGGTCCTTGTACATTACACTATACAGTAAAAAAACTCCTGGAGTAGAAAAGAAACTGTACTAAAAAATATTCTCACTTGATGAATTCTTGAACGTGCACTTTTTTATTTAGCGAGTGATTATCTAGTTACGAAATCATTACGTCTGTATTGTCTGTACACCTTACCAGATAACAATATTGTTATTATTATTATTACAAGCCTATATAAAAATGTAATAAAAGCAAAACCGCAATGGGATGTGTGGATGAATAAGAAAGAAGCTGGGAGAATGAAATCAAAAAATACAAAAAGGTTGATGGCGTTCGTTAGACAATTTTTTTCATATGCCTTGTCCTTTTCTCATCTGTATAGTATCGTACGTACATATTCTTATTCACTTGCTATATAACGTTTTTTTTACAACGACGACAAAGCCATTGCCACTGTTTGTGTGTGCGAGTGTGTCTGTCGGCGGTTTTTGGGGTTTGATGATTGCCTCAGCGCAGGCAGTGGAGGAATGATTATCATGTGTAAACTCTATTGTTGGGATTACATTAAAGACGACACTTGCTTCTCATTCCACTTTAATTCGTACGATGCACTCCACTGTTGTGGTGTGATGATGAGGTTGAGGATAAAATTCAATGGTTGCTACTCAAAGGAAGGTAAATTTTCGTTTGTGACTGTGATGCGATTCGACACTACTATTGTTAGTCATCTGTACAAAAAAATCTATTCTATATTGATGCTCAAAATATAATAATGTAAGGTTGGTTGTGAGAAAAAAGCCTCCACCTTATATTTTTACCTCCGTGGGTGCAGTATTATCATCGTCATCTTCATCATTTGCCGTAATGCTATTATTATAATGCACCTCTTTTATTCTATATTGATGCTCAAAATATAATAATGTAAGGTTGGTTGTGAGAAAAAAAGCCTCCACCTTATATTTTTACCTCCGTGGGTGCAGTATTATCATCTTCATCTTCATCATTTGCCGTAATGCTATTATTATAATGCACCTCTTGTTCATCAACATCTTTTATTCTTTCGTTTCCTTCCACTCAGATTCCCTTACAATTCATGCTGGTACCAACCAACATCATCAAACGCCAACAGTAAAGCCATGCAAGAAGCAATCTGTAAAAATTTACAACTACAACACCACAACATGTATGCAGTATACTGTCGATATTGAAGGCAGCTCCCAAAAGCAACGAAACCATCACTAGCACACATCATCTTTGTAATCATCTCTAACATTACCGTCAAGTCATCGTGATCGTTACTATTATTATTAATATTCAGACAAGCACGATTACCCAAGTTTGCTTTGCCAGCATCATCATCATCATGAGACGATGGTTTATCATCATCATCATCGTGTTTTGTAATCATCTCCAACATTACCGTCAAGTCATCGTGATCGTTACTATTATTATTAATATTCAGACAAGCACGATTACCCAAGTTTGCTTTGCTAGCATCATCATCATGAGACGATGTTTATCATCATCATCGTGCATCTGGCTGCATGACTACTGGCTCTATTCACAGCTGCAATTTGCAATGCACTTGCTAACTCGGTACAATGCTGTATTTCTCTGTACTTACTTTTTCAGTGAAAAAAATTGTACCATAGGCTAAAACAACCATAATAATAATAATAGGAAGCAATCGCGACAAAAACATGCACAACATAATCATCAGCTGCGGTAATGCTGCTGCTGCTGGTGTGATATGATTATGTGATGCATCTTCTTACGCAGTTTTTTCCCAACAATTCACCGCTACATGGTGCATACTGCTGAGCTTTGCATTGTTATTTTCTGTGCAGCAGAATAATAATAATGATCATCATTATCATGAACCCTGCATTGCACTACTCTTCTCGCCGACCGTCGTGATTTCAAACAGGAGGATTCATGAAGAGAGGTTTGCGTAGAAAATCCCCTATATTGCCTGTGTGTGCATCGTGCATAGTCATTCAAGCCTTAATTTAGTATCGTCAGCAGCATTATCATCATCATCAGTGCAGCATAACAACAGCAACAAAATTATCATCCTCCTAGTCATCATAATACACAACTGCATAAGATCAACGAGACCCGGACTAGAGCATTTAATATACAAAATGTCTGCATATTTTTATCCTTAAAACATTCAACATTATTGTTATTATCCATTTTACCATGGGTTTCTGCTAGAGAGCACTTTTGTAAGGCTTTTTGAGTATTAAAATGCAAAGCATCTGGATATGTGTGTACCTGCTCATTCATATGTTTCAATGAGGATGATGTGATGCAAGTGCTCATCGCTCTTGCTGGTGGTTTTGTATAAAAATCGTCCTTTGTGATGCTGCTGCATTCAATGTAGAATGAACTTTTCATGCACAGAAAATTTGAAATGTGCATGAAAAAGAGACGAGGATGAGCGAGCATTAGAGCGTACCTAAACCCTTCCAAAAATAACATGTCTATACAAAATGTACATTCTCCTGCATAAAGTGAAGCATATTATTATTCCGTGATTATTACTATAAATAATATCCAAAATAAAAACCAACACTTTGTTAACCTAAGTAATACTCCAGTAGTTTCGCTATAATAATAATTTCTAGAAATAATAACTTTTTAAACCGTGTGCATGTGCTCATTCAAATGATCATGCTAGAATTTATTGAAAGGATTATTATTCTATGAAACTTTTAGTTTGCAGCATGCACCACCATGAATAAAATAAAACGTCTTTAATTTAGAGAGGCAGCAAAGCGAAGATCCCATTTTTGTACAAAAAAACTCCCAAAAACTCTACACAGCCATGAGCCTATTTATTCTCAAAAACAGAAACTGTAAAGCCTTTTCCGTGATTAGTATCATCATCACATTGTGAAGACAAGTTCTCTAAAATGCTACCTAAATCAATTTTTCCTGTACTATTTTCCATTGTATTATTAAATATTCTCTCCAACTATTTTAAGTTTCAGACTAATAAATTACTTTGTATTGTGTAGTGTGGCGGCGGTAAAAATTTCAATACCAAGAAGACTTGATGAGAGGGCTCACGTTTTGTTACCTAAATTTTTAACAAGATTCTTTTTAGAGAAACACAGCTGAAATATCGAATTGCCAAGTCTTCTTTTCTCGTAATATATTATTGATGCAAATGAAATGAACAAACCTAATTTGAACAAGTATAACAAGGAAAAACTTTTCTGCTCTCTTATCTAGCTAGTTGTATCCTCTATTCATTCACAAGTTGAAAGGGTTCATGTTATTAAGAATGTACTGCTCAATAATATACTAGAGCAGTAGTAGTAAGCGTTAAGTGTAGTTACAAGTTGCACAAGTATATAATATGAGGTGGATGTGGATATACATTTGAAATTTTCTCAAGAATTGTGGAGAGCCTTAAGTTGGAATTGAGAAAGTATGTATATACCCCATAAAATATTACTGACTTTTTGAGAGGAGAAACAGCATTGGGATTTTTTGTGTTTGATAAAGGTATATATTTTTTGTATGCATGTTGGAGTAAGCTTTGGCCAAAAAAAATTTTGTTCAACTTTCTCTTTTATTTTGTACCAAATACTACACCACCGCATACTACTACTTACTTTACCGCCCATCTCATTCACTAGCACAAAATATCAGCTGCACTAAAATATTAGAGAAAGAGAGTGGTATTTTAAGAGCAAAGGGGAAAAAAGCTGCGTAGAAAGTTTTTCTCCTTTTTTTACTTTTCTCTTCGATCCTCACTCAAATCCAG
>JAANSP010002507.1:0-12707 GCA_036850745.1 Homidia socia | reverse complement strand
ATTTTCAATGTTGCCATATTCGCATTCAACTCAATTAAAGTGCTGTACACAAAACAACAACAACACATTTTAAAGGTTGAAGATTGGAAGAAAACTCGAGAGGCAGTTTTGACTCATTTATTCAAGTTAGCTGTGTAACTTTTAATTTGGAGAAGAAGAAGAAAAGGAAAACAGTCTCTTTTTATGAGCATGCCTAGTCATCATTTTATTGTACAAACGGGAATGGGCTGGATCACTGGTTATAAGCATGTTATGTAAGTGGAATAGAGGTGATGGCAGCATTGGTAGAGTACACATGAGTTTTAAAGCAATCTCCACCAGCACACCTCTAGCAACAAACAAGGCAAAAAAGTTACACTTTTCGTTTATCTGCATCTTCAGCAGAAAAAAAGTCTTCTTCTACTCAAGTAAAAAAACGTCTACTAGCAAATCACATCACATTTTCTCGTCTGCACTCTTACACTTTACACAGATAAATATTGTACTTTGTATAAATTGTGTTATGGTGGTACTTGCCATCATCAGCCTTCATCATCATCATCTCCACCATTCCAGTTTAATTTGCTGTTGCTGCTGCTGCGTTATACAAAATGTAACAGCATACTCATCCATGTACACCACACCACTAACGTGATTCGCTCCCACTTAAACGTACTCATTACCAGAATCGTCATCAACATCATCATCATCATCCTTGTTGCTGCTTTGTCATCGTCATAAGGAACAAACGTTCTAAATAGTTTTGATAATGCTGCTGCTGGAGGTGGTAGCAGCGGTATGTAATGTAAGTAGTACCAAGAGAGAAATACAGACTTGTGACTGGTATTACTGCTGCTGCTGCTGCTCAAAATGAAAAAAAATGTATATATTTTTATTACTTTTTCGACTACTTCCTTTTCTCTACATTAAGCATACATGTGTGAGTGTTTATGTATCATGGAATGAAACAAGCTTTTTATGCTGCAAGAGTGCACAAAAAATGTGGAAAAATGGCCGCTGGGATTTTTCCGTAATAATGTGAAACGATAATAATGTCTGCAACATCAACATTTTAATTAATAATATTATATTGTTTGTGACTGGTATTGCTGCTTCTCAAAATGAAAAAAATGTATGCATTTTTTATTACTTTTTCGACTACTTCCTTTTCTCTACATACAGCATGCATGTGTGTGTTTATGTATCATGGAATGAAACAAGCTTTTTATGTTGCAAGAGTGTACAAAAAATGTGGAAAAATGGCCGCTGGGATTTTTCCGTAATAATGTGAAACGATAATAATGTCTGCAACATCAACATTTTAATTAATAATATTAAATTGTATGAATGGTATATAGGTATATACAACCTGCTGTACTATACTCTGATTGCGGCAATAAAGAGAGTAAAACAAGCATAGAACAATATTTAGCGTGGATGTCTCATGGAAGAGAGGAGATTTTTTTAGCCTAAAGAAATTTAATATGATTAAAAAATACACATACAAATAAAAAGCAAGCTGTACCTAAACCACGTGTTTGCAATATAATATGCTTGCCTTTTCTGGATTTGTGAACGAGCATGAGTCAAAGCAGCAGCAGCGGCGGAAGAAAAAATAAAGCTACTGCCCTTTATAACCTGCTGCACTTTACTCTTATTACGATAATAAAGAGAGTAAAACAAGCATAGAACAATATTTAGCGTGGATGTCTCATGGAAGAGAGGAGATTTGTTTAGCCTAAAGAAATTTAATATGATTAAAAAATATACATACAAATAAAAAGCAAAGCTGTACCTAAACCACGTGTTTGCAATATAATATGCTTGCCTTTTCTGGATTTGTGAACGAGCATGAGTCAAAGCAGCAGCAGCGGAAGAAAAAATAAAGCTACTGCCCTTTAATGGAAATTGTAGAAATAGATAAAAAAGGACTATGTTCTCTTGTTATTTTTGACGATGGAATATAAAAATCGGGTTTGTTAGCACATTACACCACCACTACCAGCACCGTCATTATAGCCATTAAAAAATAAAAGTGTAATAAATAAGTAAAATTGAGTAGTAAAAAGACAAGCTTTTAAACCAAAAAGTAAGGTCAGAAAAAGAAAATCGGCAAACGTAAAATAGAAATTTTCATGGGTTTAAAAGGCATCATCATAATCATATGATAATATAATAATAATAATGAGAGAGTGAGTGAAATGTATAGAGTTTGAAGCTAAATATATTTATGAAGGAGTGAGTAGTAAAAAATACAAGCTTTTAAACCAAAAAGTATGGTCAGAGAAAGAAAATCGGCAAACGTAAAATAGACATTTTCATGTGTTTAAAAGGCATCATCATAATCATATGGTAATATAATAATAATAATGAGAGAGTGAGTGAAAAATGTATAGAATATGGAGCTATATTTATGAAGGAGAATGAGGGCGATGAAGTTTCTTCCTTTCCACTCTAGTCTTTTTTATTTTTTATTTAATGTTCGTTTTTTCCTCGTCTATATATTTCTTCGACGTGATCTTGACATGATGTGACGAAAGCTAAGAAAAAAATGAATTGCATTTGTCATCTTGTTGACTGGTAGCAGCAGCAGCAGTAAACTAAGGCAGAGTAATCATATCAACTCCTCTTTTAGAAAATCCTTGACATTGACTAAATGACTCACTCGAAGAAGAAGAGATTCACTCCAGTTTTTCTCCCTCCTTTAATTTCAAAGATGCCTACACTCATTCACTCCAGAGAAGCTATATAACTTACGACCACAACGCATCACTCAATCAAATATTTAATTTGACAGGGAACAGAACAGAAGTGGTCTTTCTATTTGAGCAGCCATGCTTACACACTGGCTTGTTAATAAATACGAGGAGGAGAGGATGGACTACTCATTCATTTTCTTTTTAAGGACATAATATTTTATGAATATCCCGGGCCTGTTTTCCACGCTGTTGACGAGCTTAGTAAATTTTTGTTTGAGAAATGAACAGGGAGACAAAATGATGACGAGGAAGAAGAAGAGAGAGAGAGGGAATCTGTGTGCTTAATACTACTTTATCTGCTTGTTTATAAATAAAAAAGCAATACTTTGATGATGATGAAAAAGAGTCAAACTTGTTGAGTGAAGAGAAAATGAATGAATGAAAATTGAAAAAGAGTCAAACAAATAGAATACACGTACAAGTTGACTTGAGTGTGTGTACAATGCAATGTACACAGTAGTTCAAAAGGGGTACGTTTTCAAGTGGCGGTGGTATTACTGGTGAAGAAGATATTATTATTATTATTATTACGAGTATTATGGTGCGTGTGGTTCAAAACTGTTTGAAGTTTATAAGTAGCAGTAGCAGCATTCTTTTTATTATTATTATTTTGTGTGTAAAGTAGGAGGAAAATGCAATTGGGGCATATATAGTTTTAGATTGAAAATTCCAAAGGAGGAAAAAAGGGGAAGGATGAACAATCCAATTAAGAGATTTTCCAAATGTATCTTGAGGGAGACAGAAGAAATGACTTTGAGACTGAGACACTATATAACAAGCAGCCTTGACTTGTGTTGGCTATCTATCTACCCATTTTATAATATGCTAGTATACTGCTCTAGAATTTTTATCTTTGCTTGTTGTCATCCTCCTCGTCGTCTCTTTTTCTCTTTCCTCTTGTTCTTCTTGGTTGTTGTTTTTGTTACGTGTATCCCATATATCCTGTGAAACTGACTGAGAAAATAGATAAGGAAAACAAGGAGGTTGTTGACTACTCCACTCTGGAGAGCATTTTTTTCTNCCACTCTGGAGAGCATTTTTTCTCTCTGAAGCAGTTGAGTTTGTTGAAATACAAGAGAGGATGAAAAAAGTAACAATTTTTGTTTTGTAAACTGCAACTGTTTATTTGAGAAAGCTATAAAGCTATCTATACTGCTAGCTAGGTAGTTTTTGTCTTTGGCAGCAGCAGCAAAAGAGCCCATCGAGACCATTTGATGGAAAAGGGGAAAAAAGGGAACTGTTGTCGTTTGAAACTACTTTAAGGATCCTTTTTCATTGCCATTAGCAGTTTTAGATATAATTGCTCAGGAAAAAAGTGGCAATGATGGTGGTGGTGGTGGCAGCCAGCAAGGCCTTTTATTTCCTTTTTGTAGGTGAACGTGCTATGCATAATATATAACATGAGCATAATATTAACATCATCATCATTTTCTGTTGGGGTTTGTATGGGAATGGGATTGTATGGGATGCACAAACCTATAATACCCATTACGTAAAAAGGAGCGGCGGAGGTGGCGGCAGCAACAGCAGCAGCAAGAGAGAAATACATTTCATCATCATCATTTTCTGTTGGGGTATGTATGGGAATGGGATTGTATGGGATGCACAAACCTATAATACCCATTACGTAAAAAGGAGCGGCGGAGGTGGCGGCAGCAACAGCAGCAGCAAGAGAGAAATACATTTTTAAACTGTTCAAAACATCAGGCGTGAAGGTTATTTATGAGCTGAAAAATGCAGAATAAGTAATGGATATGGGACGAGCCAGTTAGTTAACCGAAAGTCAATATTTTGACAAGCTCCAAGCATAACCAGCAGTTTTTCTTCATTCAGTTTCTTTTCTACGCTGCTGATGCTGCTGCTCAATTTACTATGAAAATATATACTTACAAAATTATTATTATGTAACAGCTTCTTTCTGGTACTGCTGCTGCTGTTAATGCCGAGTTAAAGTCTAATTTAAGCAGGCGTGAAGGCATTTGTGGATGGTGTGAGTGAGCTCACTTTTTAAATACTTTTTCGAGGCGCAAATGAACTTTGAGAAGAAGACATAATTGATTTATTTCCTCCGTAATCATTTCTGAGGTTTCATCAATTACAGCCGAAAAAGGAGATGAAAGGCTGTTGAGTAAATAAGATAAAAGAATGTTTTGTATTTTTTTAAATCAATATAAAGTTCAACGTCGTCAATTGTTTTGTGTAATATTATTCTGTTCTGAAGTCAGGTAGATTTGCAGATGTGGCACTGAAAAAAAGCAATTAAAGAATTTACGGTATAGATTTGATTCAACATGCAATAATATGCAATACAAGATACACAACTACTGTCAATATGTTTCTTAACTCAAACTGACAGAAACATGAGCACATACACGAAAAGCTCTTAAATAATATCGTTTTGCCAAGCATGTTTTCGATTATTTTCCAATTACTACTGTCAATATGTTTCTTAACTCAAACTGACAGAAACATGAGCACATACACGAAAAGCTCTTAAATAATATCGTTTTGCCAAGCTTGTTTTCGATTATTTTCCAATATGCAACGAAACTTACATAGTGTGCGTCCGCACGCCATCATCTTCACCACCACCAAACAAAACTGCAAAAATAAAAGAGGAAGGAAAAAGACAAGACTCTACATAGCAGACACACACAACAACAGCAACATTAAATATAGCATGACCAACCATACGTTTTCTTCTTCTTCTTCTTCATTTTATTATGGCATGTTCTATGTTTTCTTTTTGCTGTTCTCTCAATATTATCAGCAGACATTATGTATGTATCTATAATACACACACTTAAATTGTGATTGTCTTGTGAATATACAATAAGCAAGTTAAAAAAGCATACACAAACGCACACTTTGTTTATTACTGTTGTTCCTTTTTTACGCAAAACAGAGAATAACAAAGTCGTGAACGACAACGAGAAAATTGTAGCGACAACACCAAAACACAACGATAATATATGCATTCGTTCGTGTCGTGTCTCTCTTTTTTCAAACCGTATCTTCTACTCCACGAATTGCTATATACACCATACCACACCAGCACACCAGCGGGAAACAGGAAAAGGTAGAAAAAAATGAAAGTTAAAAGAAGAAAACGCACACACACTCAAAAGGAATAACACTTTTACTCTCCAGAGTTTTCTCTTTGACTTGTTTACTCTATCGCCACCACCAAATAAAACATGGCACATTCCTGTGCACTATAAACTTTTATGTAGATGTGCCTACTTATTATTATTATACAGTAGATGTAAGTAAAAGGCACATTAAATAAATCGAAAGTGAGCATAGCGGTGTGGTGTACCAACACGCAAAGAAATAATACACTTTTGCGTGGAAAAAAGTGGAATGTGATATGACGATGGTGGAGGAAACGGTAATCCTTGAAAATTATTATGCCGTCGCGTACCTGCTCTGCTGCTGTTGCTGTTGTTGTAGTGGTGGAGTGGTACAAGTGGGAGTAGCAGTAGTAGTGCATACAAATAATATTACTACTTTACTACTACATGAGCATTATGTATTTGTCGACACGCGCTTACTTGTACATTGTAAAAAAGCAAGTATGCTAAGTTCATGGTGGTGTCAAATGGAAAGAGAAAGTCATTCAGAGGCTTTCATTTGCATTATTTTTTACAGTGCATATACATTATATCCCTAATAAATTTATAAAAGAAAGTAAAAAAACCTTATAATAGGAATGAGTGAACATACAAGCTAAAACATACAATGTTTCATCCAATTGCCGTGTGCATGCTATATTTTGTCATTATGATGACTTTTTTGAGGGTGGTTAATCTCATGTCATTTTATGATGGGAAATTTTTTTGAAGAAAAAAGTAAAAAAATGTACATTTAACATGTTCTACCTAACTGTTAACCAAAAATGTTGCATTATTATTACCATTATGAAATAAAAGGCATTTCATTAAATCATGGTTTTCTTTGATCAAGTACGTCATTCAGTTTTATAATTTAAAAGAGTATTTATTTTTACGTGGTTTCTTTTTTCTTTTCGTTTTAGGGTGGAGGATTACCCGACATGAAGGAAGGAGGATTGGGTCCCAGTGGCTGGGCTTATCCTTCCATGTATCATCCTTACGACCCGGGATTTGCAGCGGCAGCAGCCGCTGCCGCTGCTGCGTATCCTTTCAACGGGTAAGCAAAACAAAAAAAATACTTTTTTCCTTTGCTTGTTCATTTTTTTCTCCTTTAGCTTTTTGATTATGATCGATGTGATTGAGGCTGCTTTGTTGCTTGTTATGTGTGTGGTAGCAAAAAAAGTAATCATGTTTTTCTATGTTTGTATTTCTACCGTCAAAAAAAATTAAATAAGTAAAAGGCCAAGCAAAAGTCATCATCATAAGGTTTTACTAGTGTGGTGTGGTCACTTGTATTTTATACGACCACCGTTTTGTTTTCTGGATATTTTTCTGCATTTATCGACAGTATAGAGTGGGGAAAGAGCATATCCATTGGTGAATTATTTATTTTACTGTCTTGTACCCACATTTTCCACTGTGACCAAGGCAGACCTATCGATGTGATTGAGGCTGCTTTGTTGCTTGTTATGTGTGTGGTAGCAAAAAAAGTAATCATGTTTTTCTATGTTTGTATATTTCTCCCGTACAAAATAAATTAAATGTGTAAAAGGCCAACCAAAAGTCATCATCATAAGGTTTTACTAGTGTGGTGTGGTCACTTGTATTTTATACGACCACCGTTTTGTTTTTTTGGATATTTTTCTGCATTTATCGACAGTATAGAGTGGGGAAAGAGCATATCCATTGGTGAATTATTTATTTTACTGTCTTGTACCCACATTTTCCACTGTGACCAAGGCAGACCACCGCTAAATGAAACAAGCTTAAAGATACATAGATAAATACACACACAAGCCATTTTCTCTTCGCCTCTTTTTTTCTTTTTTTCATTTTACACAAAAAATGTGGAATGGGTTTAGCCTTTTTAGTAAATTTATTATGGGATCTTGTATAGTCCACGTTGATTATAAAAAATAGGCAGAGTTGCCATTATTTTTATCAGGTAGGAGAGGAAATCAGGATAAAGTGTAACATTGAGAAATAATATGTAGCAAGAAAACATATTATGTGGATGTTTTTTATAGATTATAAATCCATATGCTTATAGATATAATAGAACAAAATAGAATTATTATATCGTTTGTTCATTTTCTCTCTCGTCTCCATAATAATGCCCTCCCTCTACCTATCTATCTACACACACTGGCCTTGTTCACATAACTGTTTTTCCGCGTGTTATTATTCCCTTTGTGCATTTATATGCTTTTACTTACAATATACATTCCACTTGCCAAACGTTCCAATAATTCACTTTACTTTCCATGTCCTTTTTTATTACGTGCCTACCTTGTCCTTTGTCCTTATCAATATAAAAATATATGTTGGTATTAACTTTGGATTATTTTATGTTACTATTCGAGAAAAAAAATGGATATAGTCTAGCATGCATACGCTTCTCTCTCCCTCTCTATTTTACTATTTAAGCAGCAAAAGAGAGAACATAAGTGTAAAGCAAATAACAATCAATCCAAATAACTGTGTTGTTGTTACTACTACTCCTTGTAGTACAATACATTGTTAAGCCATTATCATCTATTATGGCAAAATACACTTTCGTTTCATTCATATCGCCAATTATCATAATCGTCATAATAATCATCAGAAAAAAATACTAGTAACAAAACACGTTGATTAAATACAACGTACATTTTTTTCTAGGATTTTGTGCCATGGTCTGTTATTATGACATTTTCAAAGACTATTCTATTGAGGCATTTATAGCACTTGTGTTGTGTGTGTAACGCCGATTACCCCTTCACTACTACTGACTAAATAAATAGTACACAGTGAGCTACTGAACGTCATTACTTACAATTACAAATAAAAGTACAAAAGCACGGTAATTGACTAGAAAAAAAAGAAGAGAAAGAATAATTTGATAAATGAGTAGAAAGACAGAACGATGCGCTGCTGCTACTACTACTGCTACTATATTATTCCAGCAGAAAGGTGGAACGTGAGCTCTCTCTTTGACTATAAAGCTCTTTTTACACCAACTATAATGCATACTGACAAGGCTTTCCCCTTTTCATTTAAAAGAGCCTCTAAACAGACATAATTATGATCAATGAGTTTGCTCCTTTTCTATTCTTTACCGCCAAACAACAACGTAACAAAAAATAATAATAAAAATACTCCTCACAGCTCAGTGTCTGTTAGAGATAGTTAGTATGCTACTCTTCTTCCTTCGGTCTTTTTGGTGCTGGTGTTGATGATGATGACGATGATGATGATTTTGATATTTATTTACTATAACTTTGTTTGATGGTACTAGTAATACCTCCTAAATATACTGAATAAAAGTAATAGTAGCAGTAAAAATGATTTTGTTTTGTTTGTCGAGCCAATTTTTCAAACGAAAACTGGCCAGAAAAAAATAACAAAGACAAAAGAACAGTGCTGCTGCTGCTGCTTGCAATGCAAGTTTTTTTTACTTTACATGTCCAAGTGTGCTTTTAAATGCTGCTGTTGTGGTGTGGGTAGTTACAATCGTTTTGATCAGCAGCCACATCACCAAAACCAAACCACATCGTCCGTCACAACAACAGCAGCAGCAAAAGGAGAAAAAACCGAGCTTGAATAATAATAATAGTAAATGCTGTTATGTTATAATGCATGCAACGCTGGCTGGTTACTGCCTGCCATGCCACTACTTCTGCTTACTACCGTGGTGTGTGTAGTAGTCCGTGCGTTGTCTTTTTTCAATTCTTCACGGTCTTTTTTGTTGTTGCTTTATTGTTGGTGATGTGGTGTGTGTTTGCTTTGGCTCGTGAATGTCCCTCTTCTCCTCTCCTTGTGTTTGTTTGTTAAAGAAAACCAAGAGGGTTTGTCAGGCTGCGGGTGAATAAATTTCACAGCGTATCTTCCACCACTTCACCACCACCAAGAAACCATGCATTTTCCCATTTGTTATATTATTATCACCAAAAAATATATACCATTATGCTGATATTGCTGATGCCATATGCTTTTCCCTTTTCTAAAATAAAAAACATGCCAGAAAAACCAATCTTGTGTACGTACTATTGGCCCAACTGAGAAAAATATATGTTATTGCGTATAACATGTGCACGTAAGCAGAAGAGCGATAATAATGTCTATTGAATATTATGTGAGAATGCACGTGTTATTGATGGAGATAATACGTGTATTAGGCGTACTCTAGTCTAATGCATGCATAATTGTTCTTGTGTTTCACAACAACAACAGGAGCAATGGGTATGTATTTACATATTTTCTGTCAAACTCAGGAAAAACGGGTAACTTGAGTATAATACCAAAAAACAGTAATTCCAAATCTATTTTTCTGCTCTCCCTCTACTCAAGTTTTTATTTATGTTACCGGTACAACATGAAAATTTCACAAAGAGGCTTATTATAAGCATTTACCTATTTCAGTGTAGTAATCAGAATGATAATGATACGGTGATGGAAAAGTAGGGACTATTATTAATATTATTACTTCTTAAAAAGTGTTTTCCTAAATGGTAATAATAATAATAATGTAAATGCTAGAGCCCCGACGAATATCTTAGAAATTATTTATTATGTGTAAAGAAGTGAGCTTTTGTAGTTCAATTCAAAGTAAAAAGCCAAGAGTGCCGTGCCGCGTCAGAATTCACGACACAATTACTGTCGAATGATTATGATGATGATGATGGGTGCGGCGGTTTCTGCTGCTGCTGCTGTAACTGTTAATATACATGATGTAGACATTTATTTATAATTTTTCTGTTTACAAAATGTTTTCGGCTGCTAGTACATATACTACCCTCACGTGACGTGATTCTATTAAATATTCTTTAGAAAAAAATTGTGAACAATAGGGTACAATTTTTTTATAAAAATGCACCGTTGTTTCTTCATGTACAAAATTACTTACTTTTTTATTGTTATTCCTTCCGTTTCAGCTTAACACTTTTCGCCTTTGAGAAAAAAGAAAACAAAAAAAAGTATTTTTTTTATAAAAATGCACCGTTGTTTCTTCATGTACAAAATTACTTACTTTTTTATTGTTATTCCTTCCGTTTCAGCTTAACACTTTTCGCCTTTGAGAAAAAAGAAAACAAAAAAAGAATTAGTACGGGTGAACAATAATAATGTCAGTGCAAGGAAAATAATAAATAAATATGTACTTATTCTTATTATTTTTACTACTTTAAGAACTCCTTCCCCTTCTTATTCTCCGTCTTTCTAAGTGACGGTTACGTCTTTTGACATGATTATGTTTTTGTTGTAAAGCCACGGAATTTCTGTAAAGGAATTTTGTACGCAGGCAAGTATATAGAAGAAAGCTCTGATGTAAAATGGTAATTAAGAGGAACGAGGACAGCGGATATAATCCAATATAGGGATATAGCCACCCTGAAAATGTACACGGGGAAAATAATAATAAATATGTGCGGTTTACCAATGGAATTCCATTCTTGAGTGATTTATTTTCTCAGTTTTACCGCAACCTCTGCAGCTTCTTCTTATTCGGTTTGCTGCTCTACTAAACAACAAGGAAGTTGTCTTGGTAGAAGCCCAGTAGTGCACAAATGCTGGGGGAAAGGGTTATTAGGAACGCAATTTATAAGTATACGAATTACAATGATAATAATAATATTATTATTATAAGCCGGGAAAAGTGAACAGCCAAGAAGCAAACATTTACCTCGTGATGTCAGGGTTGGAAAAAAATGATGATGATGGTGATCATCATCACGAACAAATGGTTTAAGAGGGAGAGTAAACTCTTTTTGCTTATTGGTTATGATTATTTTTTTGTTATGTAGGATCATGTTGTTTTAGTGGTCCGACAAGAGCACAAGCTGTAAGCATTCTTTTGGTTAAGCAGCAAAATGCAAATATCATTTTTTTGTGTTGTGTATATGTGTGTATTGCGTACGTGCTCACATGAATAAATGTGTGTTTTAAGGTGGAAATACCACAAAATAATTTTTTGTACATGTGTTGCTACAACTCACTCCACCCATATGTAACACTACACCTTTTGCAGCACATCGATGTTGTTCAAAGTTGGTTTTTGGTAGTTGAAGATTTTGCCAAGCGTGTACATACAGGAAAATATGATGCTATCACGGTATTCCATGAACACATGAAATGAATAAACCTGGCCCAAAAAATGTGTGTTTTGGTTTAAATTGGTTTACAGACAGATTGCTTAGTTTACATGTGTTTTTTGAATTTCGTCGTTGGAAACTTAAATGAGAAGACTGCTCTTAAGATGAGATTTGAAATTTTTTTCGATGTGATTTGTTTCCATGCCGAACAATATAATAATCGTGTATTCAAAGATCCAACTAGCATAGGTTCATTCCAATCGGTAATTGTATAGTAGAGACTTGAATTGGAACTTTTTTCTGACAAATAAATTATAATAAATTAAACAAGATGTATGTTTAGGGACCCTATCACAAGAAAAAGAGAAACATGGATGAAATACAGATGCTTTAGTTTAAAGTTTTATTTTTACAATGTGCAATATACAGCTTCATCTTTTAAACTTTGGCACAGGAAACAACAAAAATATACTACTAGTTGTTGTTTTTGTTGTTATTGTTGTGTTTTGTACATTTCAATGACTCTCATCGTAACTTGTTCAGAGAAAGGAGAAGAGACAACGTGAAATAGTGCAATGAGACAGAAAACAAAACGTATCCTGAATTCCGATACGATTTATTGTTCCGCAAATAAATATGTTGCTCTGTAGTTGCAGTGACTACTTACAGCCTTATCTACTACATCTTCTGTTTTTAATACACAACCGCATCAGCCTTATTGTAACAATCTTGATGTCTGAACTAATTCATTTTTTATTTTTATTTCTTTAAACAAAAAAATACTGTTT
>JAANSP010002506.1:0-12708 GCA_036850745.1 Homidia socia | reverse complement strand
TTACAAAGTCCACAGTCCGCACAGTTGTTGTCGACTGTGTGTCCTCCATCTCCTATGTGCTTCGTGCCCAACTAGCAGTTTCAAGAATTAATAATGGAGGGAATAGAAGAAAACGAAATTTGCGCACATTTATATCTATACATATTATTAAATGCATATAGCGATGCCCTTTCCCCTCACTCTCCCAAAGAAATCTACCAGGCAACAATACCCTTTAGAAACCCATTCCAGCTTCAAGAGGAAAACCACTCTTTCCTTCTCTAACTTTTCTTTTTACAGTACGACGATGACGACGATGATGAGAGGAACGGCGACGAACAATAAGGATTTTCTCCTTTTCTTTTCAACCAGCTAGAATTGTATGTATATGTCTATATGCCTACGCTCTGTTTTCTAGAGTAAAGATAGCAAAAGCTGGCGAAATTCTTAAGCCAGCAGATGGCTGCTTCACTTTCTCTCTCTCTCTCTTTCTCTCTCTCTCCATCTCCCCTTCTCCATCTCACTTTCAACGAGAAATTGTATAAAAGAACCAGTGTATAGCTGCAGCACCTCTGTTTGACTTTTCTATCACCTTCCAATTTCAGTACATAGCTGTATGAACTCCTCTCATTCTCTTTCTTTCCTTCTCCACATTCATTTCATTCCAATTATTTTCTTTATCGTTTCTCTATATTTGCATTCGTTTATTTTTTCTTCAAAAAACTCAAGTACGCTTTCGCTGTAATGTTCCCTTTTATACTATTTTTTGTCGACGTAGGTGAGGAAAAAGTAAAACAGTTTAGATGTGAAATTTCAAATGACAGCAAAGACACGTATGAATGCAAACGTGTTTCTTCAACAGGCCAGCTCCTTTTCCAAAAAAAGACTGTGCCTTAAAAATGAGATCTTTTCTGACAGTTACACAATAATAATAGTAATGGAAAGAAGCTTTTACGTTTTACGTGGGTCAGCCTTTTCTTTAAACTCCTTTAGCATTTTAAATAATAATATGATGATATTTTTTTGTAAATGCAAATTTCGCAGGTAAGAGTTATCTACAACTTTAGTTGAGGAAACACTTAAAGAATTTGTTATCACTCTTTTCGTTTCTCATGATACGCCTAGGTATATTGCTTTCTCAAGGAGTAAGTGTAAAAGATTGTGAAGTTGTCATGGTTAGATATAATCATAATATGTGCAGTGTGTGTACATAAAATCATGGTAAAAAATCAACCACCGTGTACAAAGCAATAGTCTTGCAAGTTTTGATTATGTGACCCAAGATTTTCCCACCACTTTTTCCCAATTAGATATAATCATTCAGGAGAAAAAAGTTTGTTTCCCTGGAATTTTTTCATTAGATCCGCACTGTTGTGCATGTGAGTGTTCTGGCGGCTTTTTATCCTCTTGGTTTGTCTTGTGGTAACTCTTTCCTCCCAATTCCCAAATATTTGAGTCACTGTTCCACAAAATCCAAAAAGTTGGAACAGGAGTAGTAGTAGTAGTTTCGCTAAAAATAAAAAGGTAAAGTTTCCGTTTTCTTAACAACTTTTCTTGCTGGCTCTCTGAAATGTAAACAAATGGTCGAATGAATGAATGAATGAATAGTGAAATGAACTTTTCATCTTTTGTGGGAAGAAATGACGAAGCAGTTAGACGTGCCGTATGGAACTACTACTACCACCACTACTACTACTCTAGAAACTCGACCTCAAAAAACCGTATTTGCTTACACATAAATTACATAAATATGAGGTTATATTATGGGAGTTATTATGATGTGAACTGGCAGCAGCCGTGTTCACTATTACAAATATTGCCTGTAAATATTATCGGTCGCACACCACACAGTCATCATGTAGAGCTGAGTAGACAAGGAGAAAACCTAATGCTTTTAAAATTATGCTTTTTTTGCATTCACAGTTTTATGGATACAAAGTTTGTTGTTAAAAAAAGTTTGCTGATGCAACATTTGAGTGAATAATATTAAAAAAGACATGTATTTCTTGTTTTCTTTTTTAGGGTTACCGGAGGAGAACTCTTTGATCGAATAGTAGAGAAAGGATCGTATACGGAGAAAGATGCTGCGGACTTGATGCGACAAGTACTGGAAGCAGTTGATTATATGCATGAACAAGGAGTCGTACATCGAGATCTAAAGGTAAATAATAAAAAGTCAATCTAACGAATCCCCTGAAGAAAAGCGTCCATGTTAAATCAATACTAGATACCTGTATGGTAAACAATAAGTAGAAATTTGGCAATCTAAATGCTGAGGGTGAAACGATAAGCATTGTAACTATTGATGCATGAATAAAAAATTTATAGAGAAAGGGAAATTGTTGCCTAGTGCTCTTGGACAATGGGCACTTTTATTCTAGTTATTTCAGTTGGCTAGGTACACTGAGAATCAACAACGATATGTTTTTTGTTGATTTCTCTACCAAGTTGCTTTATGCACACAACATATACACACATGCATGTATTTAGGTGGGTAGGCTAATTTTTAGTGCCTTAGGGATGTATCTTTTTCGGATCCAGTTTTTAAATCTTGAATTTGGAAATTTCACTAAACTTGTATATTTTTAACGTATTACATGCAGTGCTTTGTTGTTTTATCACATTATTTACGCATAAAAAATTGCTAGTTTTACAACTTCATGTTTTACTTTTCTTTGGATTTGCTCTTCTACTTTACCTTACAGTTTCTACTTTGTGTTTACATCTTGTACATTTAAAAACACTCCCATTCTTGTTTCATTGTCAAAGCTGAGCATCATCATAACTTTTAGTGATTTAGATGAAACAAGTTATCAAATGATGTGATAGAAATAAACTAAAGCGTATATATTTTTATTTGGATTCTAAAGAGCGTTCTAGTATTCCTTTCATATCAACTCTAAAAAGAAGATATTTTCACTTTGGAGTATAATAAATTCTGTTGAATGCTAGCATTTTAAATGTATTGAAGATAAATATTATTCCATGCTTCACCCAGGGACCCATAAATTTGCACACCATTCAGCAGGGCTTCTGCTGCAGAAGAATTTTCAGGCATACAGAAAGATTGCATAGTGCAGCAGCAAGTGAGGAAGAGAGGTAGAAAGAGGCCCAAATTTACATTGATCTTTATCGTCAATGGTCCACAAGCGACAGTATAAATTTGTAGCTGTGTTGTCCCTACTGTCTGTTTTAACTGCCACTGTTACATACCACTGCAGTGGTAGTGGTGGAAGTAGTGGAAGGCAGAGATAGGGAACACAATCCAAACATTTAGTGAATGTACATTGAGATTGAAATGTATTCCTTCTGTCCGTTTTACTACAACTTATTTTTTCTCGTGCAACATTTTTTCAAGCCGTAGCCCTGAGTGGTATAAAAATATGGGTTTTGGGTAACTAATAACAAGTGTCTGGCTGAACATCAATTGTACTTTCTTGCATATTTTTTTTCCTCCAGCCTGAAAACCTTCTCTACTACTGTGCAGATGAAGATAGTAAGATCATGATAAGCGATTTTGGTCTTTCAAAGATGGAAGATTCAGGAATTATGGCCACTGCCTGTGNTACTGTGCAGATGAAGATAGTAAGATCATGATAAGCGATTTTGGTCTTTCAAAGATGGAAGATTCAGGAATTATGGCCACTGCCTGTGGTACGCCTGGTTATGTGGGTAAGTATAACAAGATAATATTTGCACCCTGCTTTAATCATTTCTTCACTTAATGCACAGATATTATTATTCCCTTCAAAAATCCGTGTTCCTGTTATGCGCATCTATCTCAGCATTAATATGAAATGTGGTCTGTCTTCCCATTACCCACTGCATATAATAACTGTCTGCACAAAAGCTTTATCGTCGGGAAAGGTTGCTTAATAAGAACGGAAATTGCAAACTAGAATTTCATCCAATAATCTAAGCTTAGTAGTACTAAGTAGTAAGAAACGCTGTCTGCCACATTTTATGCGAATACCATTTCAACCGTCACAACCTTTACCACCTATTCGTTCCACCATTCCCATTTTTTATTTGGAAGCTACTATTTAGCTATTTAGAACGGTGCCCGTACAAACTGGGTTCCGTCCTTGGTTACGCCAAAGAATAACTAATACATTGTATGAAAATTCTACAAGAGCATTTAATTTGCTGCATCAGCATATTAAACGAGTAAATGTGGCTTATTGCGAAAAAAATACAAAATTGTAGGATTATCGATTCAACTCTCTTCCACTGTAAATTGACCACTTGGAAGCAAACTTTATAAAACATTTTAATAAGTGTAAGTCTTTATAGTCGTGACTTGCCACTGAGCCTATTCACATTTAATTTGCCTACAGCAGCATCCTCCTTTTTTATCTTGCAAGTTTGCTCAACCCAAAAACCAAAGAAAATAAATGGGCTGCGAAAATATGGACATTCTGAATCCAGGCTGAAAATAAAGAATAATAACATTTCTCCAAGGAGGACACTCGTCTGGCTGCATTTCAACAGCCAAGTCATAGAACATTACACCTACCAATATTATATGAGCAAAATAGTAATGATCACATTGCTAAAGGGAAAATAAAGGAAGCAAGCACACAAGGAGAAAGCATGTGAAAAGATTTTAATGCCAAGTCTACATATCCATATATACCCTTTTCTGTTACTGCACTTACTAACTTACTATTACTACTATGTCTTCTACTTTTTCTTTATATAATAATAATGCACACCTCATCATGCAACGTGTGAAATAATAAAGAGCAGGCAGATTCAAATGTTCATAAGTATACATACATTATCATTGTCATGATTACTATTATTATTGCTATTATTTTCCCTATACAACATACTACTGCTACTATTATTATTACAGCTATACTTGTACTCCTTTCCATCCTATCCATCTTCCTGTTGATGATAGACTTTTTTTACATTGCCTTGTGTCCTCCTTTTTTTCTATTTTTTGAACGACCGTAATAGATACAAAAAAGATATCTGACATTCTTTTCCTTGCAAAACTTTCCTTTCTTTAGACTAAAAAAGCGCCTGCTTGAAATAAAATATTACGCTAAAACATCTAGAAAAAGTCATTTTAGTACTTGCACTACATAAAATGTGAACCAGCATCATCATCATCATCATCGCTACCATAATCATTATCAGCATGGGTTTTTGTTAAGGCAATGCATGTATTATTATATAGAGAAATAAAAGAGTGAACGTGAAAGAAGACACTCTTTACTTTTTTTCTTATTTTTTACAGCTTTGTTGCCCGTCTCACTTATCTTCTTTTTTTCCTTCTTTTCTTTTCTTGCCACAAAACTTTCTTTTAGCAAAAACACCATCATCAAGACTGGAACCAAGCAAAGTGAAAACTATGTACAGGAATGGAAATCAGTGCCATTTTTAAGACAGGGGCACTGTGATCCATAAAAGTTTAGTTACTCAGTTTGAACAGAGATACACAAAATTTCAAATTCAAGAAAGGGAGACCAAATTAAGCAAATGTTTTTGTCATGTCAGTACTATGTATCCAGTGACAACAAGCGAGTATTTTCCTCAATCTATTTCTCTAGCTCAGTTGTATTACCATAACTTTTCCACAACTGTAAGCCAACATGGCCATTTTTATTATCGCTCCTTGTATTTTTACTCTACAAAAGACACTCAAAAGAAATGGTAAAAAGTGGTGTGCAATTCTTCTTGGAATATCCTTTTCCTAAAATTGAAGAGCGGCACCAAATCCCTTGGGTGTATATACTTGTATTGAGGATCGTGGCAATGTTATAATATGCAGACAAATAAATGGCGTTGTTGATAGTTATACGACAAAAGTTTTTTTTTACCTCTCATTCTTTTCAGGCGAATTAAATAAATACTAATAATAAAAAGTAGCAAAGTAAATATTAGCGGAGTCATTGTTTGAAAACAATAATACGAGGAACTTGTTGTGATGATGTACAAACACATATTCATAGAATTCGGAAATTTGTACGAGTCTGACTCTGCTGTGCAACCTCATGAAACAGAGTTAGATTTTGTCGTTTTTTTATCCCTTTGCACAAATATAATCATCAAGTTACAGAGATACACAAGAAAATCTTTTTAACTGGTAAATTAATCTATCATATAATTATAGAATGCCTTGAAAAGCAGCTAGAACTTGAGAGGATGATACGTTTGCCTTTAAATTATTCAAAAAAGTGAAAATATATTACATATAATTTCCTAGAACTCCACAGGCATTTTAAATTCGGTTACTATGTAATACTTTGAAATATAAAATACCTATATTAGGTATTAAGGCTAAACCCATTTGCATTTTAAAGTATTTTCAACTGAAACATAAAAATGCTTGATACCTTCCAGAAAAAAGTTTGTTTTTTCTTCGTTTTTTATGAAAGTAAATAATCTCATTTGAAAAATGCACTCTATTTTTGGATATGTGAAAAATCATTTAACTGTATTTACTTTCAAAAAAGGCATTGGGTACCCGCCGCGTAGATACAAAACAACGTGCAGTTAGGTACGTGGCATACATTTACTTGAAAAGCAGCAGACATCATAAAAATAAAGAGCAAGAATACACCATCAAAACCAATTATTCATCCATTTTTGTGGCGATGATAACAACTTTATAGCAGAGACATATATGGCAAGTAGTACACAGACCCTACAACATAGACTTGTATTTACTTTTTAATTTTGATGATTTACTCACAAAAAAGCACGTCTTGTCTCGCACACATGCATCCCTTTTACTTTCCCATAATATTGTTTCATGCCCAAAGTAGGTAAACTCATTTCAATTCTTGCTGCTAAAGAGGCTCATTACACCAAGGCCTGTTTTCATCATGGCTTTACTGCAGACATGCCGGCTGTTGCAATAAATACACATACAAAAACACTTTCTCCTTTTACTGCGAGCTTTTGTCTGGGAGAGAAAGTAAGAGTATAGTTGCCATAAAAATGGGAAAATGTGTAGCGTCATTTTAGAGTATCTCTTGTTATGATAGTGGTGGCGGTAATGGTGATGATATACCCTTTCCTGTTTGCACGTTTATTTTTGCGTGCTGTTTGCATGCATGCTGCTTTTGCTTTTGTCTTTAGAATGGATAGCAATGGCAATACTATAAAAACGAAAAGTAAATTGCACTTCATGACACAAAGTGGATTTCTTAATGGAGAAAATCCTGCGAACTGTAAAGTCCTAAAAATGGGATCACATCATGTAATATAAAAAAGGGACTAGGGCTCCCAGCTAAATTACTTATACTTCAAGCGTTTTATTTCTTTTTGTAAGGGAAAGCAGTTTTTTTACATGTCCGTCCCCTGACTTAGTAAAATTGCGATAGAATTGTGATAAGTTGACTAGCCTGCCAGTTTTCCATGTAAGTCGTAACTAAGACTTTCTTTGCAGAAAATGGATAGACGGGGTAGTGGCAGATGCTACTCGACCATGCCATTTTATTCATACATAAATATCACTTTTACTGCTCTATCCACTAATCATACCCTCCACTATCCTTGTTGTTATAACGTGTTTGTAAAGAAACCACAGTGCTTCTCTGCTGCTGCTGGTACTACGACATTGATAAGCGTGCTGATATGTATATTATTTTATAAACGAACAAGAAAAAACGAACATTATGATTATGGACCCGTGTCGTTTGTCTCTGCTGAAATGGTTCTGTCAGTAGCAAAACTGTTGTGTGTGTGGGCTGTTTTCGTGTACTTTGCTCATTTTTTCTGTTCCGTTTATACGTCTTTCTCCTTTTGAGTGAGTGTTGAAAAGACGTGAAGCCATATAATGTACATACACAACTACAAGCTCATCATCAACAATTGAGCTGATAAATGTGCTTTCCTTTGTTTCCGAAAAAACTGGGCAATTTAAAGCTCCACCACTAGTCATTCATCGGTAAAAAAGATAGCTGATATGATAAACCTTTCAAGGATACTTTTACTATAATTATACACGACATGTATATTCTATAATCCATTGTGATGTGTGCAGTATTCACATACATACTTTTGTTATTCTAAACGAGGAGTGAGTAGTGTGTCATGATGATATTACGACAATGACGACTATTAAAAGTACATACATATATATACATACATTCATGATACCATCATCCACTTTGGTGGAATAAACGGAACTAGTAGAGTAGATTTTTATCATTGTGTTATCATTTTCAAAGGAAAATGGAGCAAAAAAGAACGAGACATTCTGCTTTATCATTGTTGTGTTGTCATCTATTATTATTATTATTATTATTCCTTTGAATTTTTCTTTTCTTCTCACTACTTTCACTCTTATAGGTATTCCGCTTTTGCTCACAATTTCACATATTTTTTAACTTTATTGTACAATAAAAAATGTTGAATGTGGCACGTATATATGGAGCAGCGCTACGCACATAAAAATAAAAGTGAATTGAATTGTACAATGATTTCTTTTTCTGGTCGACAATGAAGAACTACTATAAAAACCCCATTTTTATGTTTTTTTCTAAGCGTGTAGGTTTCATAAGAGCACATGTGCACAAGTGCTGGTTTTCCATGAACATGATTTTTTTCGACGAATAATAAATGTTAAAGTAGTGGCGGTAGCAGCAACAGCAGTAGAGTATAATTCATATAGCTTTAATATAATTTAGCCTTTTTCCTATATTTACATAGTGGTATGGGCATTTGTGCATTCATAATACGTGTTAGTGATGATGATGATGGTAGCAGTAACAGTGAAAGCGAACTTTATTGCTTTAATTTCTCAACAGCTCCAGAAGTACTCGCACAAAAGCCATATGGGAAAGCCGTTGACGTATGGAGTATAGGAGTAATCTCGTATATCCTTCTCTGTGGATATCCTCCATTCTACGATGAAAATGATGCAAATCTGTTTGCTCAGATCCTGAAAGGTCAGCAACTATATAAAAACAAAGCTTAGCGATAATAATAATAGTGCATGATTATGGTGGCTTTCAGACAATCTATAAAAGTTTATTCTTTTAAGACATTATTATATTTGTGTAGCATTGAAAAGTTGATTGATGATTAAACTACGTCACTCTCTCTCTCTCTTGGGAAATTCGTTTTGATATGAAAGTATAATGGAAAAAAGTATTTTGACAAAAAGATAGAAACTTTATAAAAAAATATGTGAAGCATTATCGTCCGTTGTTGTAATGCTACTTTTTTATTTATCATCTTCATCATCAATAATAATAAAAGCAATTTAACAATGTTAATAATAATACTCTTTCCGATTTTGTTTTTCAGGTGAGTTTGAGTTTGACTCGCCGTACTGGGATGATATTAGCGACTCAGCAAAAGACTTTATTCGTCAACTAATGTGTGTGGATGTTGACAAGAGGTTCACCTGTAAGCAAGCTCTGCAGCATCCTTGGTAAGTAGTCTGTCTCCCTATTCAGATTCTTTGTTTCTTTGAGCTGCATTGTTTTAAAGAAAATTGTGTACTAATGAAAGATAATCATGGTTGATTATTTTTATAATAATTGACGTCTCCTACAAGTCATTGAATATGAGAACTGGATAACTCCATGAAGTTTCCATTTGGGTTTCGGTGTTAATTTTAAGCACATGTTAACAAGCACCACTTCAACGTTAGTATAGCTGAGCGCTTGCGACATAACGTGCAATTAATAGTTCAAACGAAGGATATATTTTTGTGTGGCTGTGGAACCCAACCGTCGTTACCTAACCAATTACAACACACGGGCAAAGTTCATTAAGCGCTTTAGTAGTGGTTTTTAATGATTGGTGGTAGTGATGATAGAACTCTATGAGGTGCAAATAGTATGATACAACAGTAATAAAATAATAACGGCGCAAGAAACTAAATCTGAAATAGTATCCTTTAAAATGGCCAAGGCGCAGAATAATTCATTTACCCAACATGTAATCAACTTTCATCAAAAACCACACTTGCTAATTTTCTGTGAGAGTTAGAGAGTATGAGAAACTCGGCTGTTATTGTGAAATGTGTTTTGCTTGTATTGTATATCCATGGATAAACAACGTTACACACAAACGAATTGTAATACACTAGTTATTATAGAGACTAGAGACCACGCATGTTTGTTTACTTATAAAAGGAAGCGAGGACCAAAAAAATAAGGATTTATTGGTCTACGCAAACCATATAATCATCATGTTCCAATCCCGTGTGGTGCTGGTTCTAGAGTAATCCAATTTCCACAAAGGGAACATTTTCAGCCTCTTCGCGTAATTATTCCCACGCAATCCCTTTATTTGCTTGTTATAGGACACTAACAGATGTAATTTCCTTTCTTATTAACACCATCACCACCACCTCCAACCCGACATTTCAGTTGAGCAGTACACTCTTCTTCGTTTGTCACTAAATGAGAAAGAACTGGCAACCAGTCAACTTTTGCTTACGATTACAACGACGACCAGTCTATGCTATAATAATAATGATAATAATAATAACATATAGTGTTGTTATGCAAACGACTTTGGTATCCCCAAAAGATACACCACCACCAACGCCACCACACAAAAGATCCATTTGATACAATCTTTTTGAAAGGACAAAGCAGACAACAGCAGAGGACAATGATGATGAAAAGGGAAAGTTGTGTACCTGTTACAATAATGATGACATATACTCACGTGCATTATTTTACTCTGAAACTCCAGCAGGAGTAGAGTGGAGGAGTTGAAGTGATGCATGGATTCTACAACACTGCTCTCAATAAATGTCTCCGCTGCAAGAAAGTATTGCGAAATAATGTCCTTGTATTTATCTGTTTCTGTTGAACACCATACCCTTTGGGAGATAAAACAAAAAATAAGCTTCATGTGACGTGTTCCGTGTTCCTCAGAAAAGGAGAGAATGTATGAATTACTACGTGCTACACAAAGTGTATAGAAAACCAGATCAGTTTTCTATGTACTTGCAAAAAGAGAATAAACTAAAATAGAAAAGAAAATCAAACAAATACTTTGAGTTTGTGTGAATGCATCAAAGTGTTTTAGAGGCTGGTTCTATCATTAGCCAAAGTAATATTATTATTATATTTTTTCTGGCGTCAATGTGAAAGCAACGCAAATATTTATTTTTTTGCAGTAAAAAAGACTAACCGTATTCGGTGAGAATCTCGTATAACCGAATTTACAATCTCAAATATGCGTCAAGGCCGAAATGAAAGACATTGAATTTACAAAATTTGCAAATGATCAAACACGGTTGTTGTACCCAAGTCAGACAGACACACGAAAGATCAGGCAGGAAACAAACATTGTTGTTCAGAATCCTCTTCAGATATTAATAATGCATACGATAAAGTTTGTTGTTTGTGACGGCTATTCATACCAACTGAATAAAACAGGTCTTCCTAGAAGCAGATTTCAGAAAAGAACAGATTTCACCCTTTCTAGTTAATTAATTGAATATAATTTAATGGTGATTATGGATATAAAAAATGAGTCTTTTCTTCTCCACATTCTCTCATAAATTGGAATTTTGGACGTATTTTTTAAAACTTTTATCCTTCAGTCATTGAATACCTCTATATTTCAAGATTTTTTTTTGATTTTCCTATATGAGTTCTAAAGATGAGAATATACATATCAATAATGATTGTTGCTAGCGTGGCTGTTACTGGTACTGGTACAAGTGGTGCAAATACGGTTTCAAGGATGAGAATATTTGTTTGATTTTTCCGTCTCATTTATTTTTACAGGATTGCTGGCAACGCAGCAAGCGACAAGAACATCCATGGAACCGTCTCAGAACAACTGAAGAAGAATTTTGCAAAATCCCGTTGGAGAGTAAGTTTTATTTTATGCAAAATAAAATTGCTCTACATTTTATACAATGTGCATATATGTACATGCATATATTATTTTATATATATATTTGCACACACTCATACAGTGTACTTTCTAGATTGTTGTAAGAAAATTCACAAAAAAATACACGTGGGTTATTTGAAAAGTTTTGAACCAAATTAAAATTATAATCATCGTCTGTTGTATATAGATAGCTACCAATTCTAAAAGCTGAAATTGGAAAATATGAATTATTAATTAGCGAAAACTATGCTCTATGCAAATGCATACGGGATATTGTCCTATAAGATAAAATGTTCAAATATACAGTAAAATTCCACCATTTTAATAAAATCATAAAATCAGTATACAATCATATCGTTTTTATTTCGTAACAAAGGTAATGGTAATTTAAATATCCTTGCGCCGAGTTATTCTTCATGGCTTTGGCTCTTTCCGTATATAACTGGCTTTGCTATTCTAATTTTGTACAACAATGTTAGCTTTATTGGCGAAAAGACTACCAGAAATTCGTATTACGCATATTACTGATAATTGATGATGTATGTGTGCAAATATTCAACCTGCCAAAGTTGAATCAATTTTGTGATATGTATAAATCAACATTATGTAGATGAAGCCAATTTTTTACATGAATTAGGTTAAACCACGCTCTTTAGGCAGTGATTTTAGGACAGTTGAAGCAAAAATCTTACCTTGAATTTGGTTCAAAACGAACCGAAATAACCTACGTATTTCAACTCATAACGAGCTATGGCTATATTTCCATAGAATTATGGACATTAGGTAAAGTTTTACCCGACGAAAATGTTTTATATCGGTTGGCTATGCAAAAGTTTCTACGTAACTCTAATTGCCATAGGATCAAATGAATGTGAAAGAAAACGCTGCGTGCTTGCT
>JAANSP010002505.1:0-12709 GCA_036850745.1 Homidia socia | reverse complement strand
GTTTCACTGTTTTTTTCTTTCACAAGAAAAGAAAAAAGAAGAACAGGAAGATGGTCTTTAGAATCACTTAGTGAATGCTTTAAGTAGTGGAAGAAAGGTCGTTTTCCTTTTCTCTTCCATTCCATCTCATCTCCTCTCATTTCAACTTCCTTCTCATTCCTCCGACATGGACAAGAAGAGAAAGGGAGAGGGAGAGTGAGTGAGTGAAGAAGCAATTCAATGTTCAACTACGTACTACTACTTGGTTTGCATTGAAATTTGCTATCAAGGCTAGAGATTTTTTTTATTCTTTTTTACTCTAGTCAGTATGTATTACACACACTTTACATTAGTATTGCAGCAAGTTTCATTATTATTATGACCCAAACTACTTATTATTATGCTAGAGGTACGCTCTCATTTTTTCTTCTTTTTGCTGTGTGTAGTAGTGTTCCACTGCTCTAATATTTATGTACACATTTAAACACTTAATTGGTAACTTGTACACTTTCATAATGTTCACTCTATTGCTGTTTTTTTTCTTCTTAAATAATGGCGCTGGTACAAGTTGCATTGTACCAACTTTTTATTTTTAAACTGAAACTGTGTGCTAGCACAACTCCCCATTGTCCATTCATTCGTTTTTAACAAGTTTTTTTTCTGAAACGCATCGACTCCTTGCTGCTGCTTTGTTTTACCAGTGAACAAAGTTGAAGGTGATAGTAGTGGTGATGATCATGATGATTATTATTATTATGGCAAATGTTGAAAAGTCAAAAGTAGTTCTTTTTCCTGCTAGTCTGGCCTGGCTCGACTTGGTTCCTATGCTATTGAATTCATTACTCTGTACTTGCTTCCTACAGAGATAATGATTACTTTACAGAGAAATGAGTATGCTCAAACTTTTATACATCTCAGCAGCAACACGTCTCATCTCGATTCATTGGGAAAAAATCAGAGTAGTAATTTTGTCGAGACTAGAGAAAGAGGAGTCCAAGACGTGAAACCCTAATTTTATCGAGAGAGGAAAAAAGAAAATTTTTCCATGAAAAATATATAAAAATTGTTTCAACAGGATCGTGCTCTCTAATAATAAAAAATATTACACTTGGGTTCACATATGTTCTTTTTCTTGTTGTATGATGATATGATGTTGAAGAGAAGATTTGCTTGCATACTATTACTACAACTACTTTACTTATAAAAAATAAAACCGGAGAAGGGGCAAAGTCAGTGAACAAGTTAGCAGCAGTAGCACTAGAAGAAGAGGAAAGATTTTCACAATTTTTAATTAAATCAATTAGACCGCTGGGGAAAAAGGTTTCGTGTTTGCTCTGCTAAACTGCTCACGCTCTTATGTATATACATACATAGTATTCCATATCATCTACTTAGCTCACAGCAGCACACGTTGATGAAGAATAGAAAAAAAGATGGAAACGAGTGGTGGTGGCGGCGGCGATGTGGTGTTATGCTCTGGCCAAAAAGAGATGAATCTTTAGACTTTTTTCTTCTTTGTTAATAAGACTGACTCATTCATTTTCTCCTTCATCCTGCTCAACTCTGGCATGCAAGCAAGTCCACACACTATGCATCGCATGATATGGACTCCTTCTTCTCTTCCTCTCTCCTAGTCTCGGCTACTCTTTGAAATTGTAGCAGTCTTTTATTTTCACCCGTGCAGCAAGCACTTCAATAAAATTATAACACTTTCAGGAAGAAGAAGAAAAAAAAGAGAATATGCGTGGAGATAGCACTCTCCCTCTCTATACAGCTATTATACATTCATATCCCTGTGTAATATATGGATGGTAACAGGAAGTGGCCCAATTCGTTTTTCATGTCATATATTACATAAACGCTCATTTTATACTTATGTACTGCCGCTACATCCATACAAGTGGGTGGATGTAATTTTTCTGGATAATATAAAAAAAATACTGGTGGTGATGATGGCGATCATCATCATCATCGCCTCCAGGATGATAACCACCGCCAAGGCGAACATGCGAATGCAAAGTTGATTCTTTAACTAATGCTTTTTATCCAAGTCAAAAATATTAACCAAGCGCGGCGTAGTAGCGTAGTAGTAGTAGTGGTGGTGGCTGCATGGCTATTTTTTATTATTGTAAAAAAAGTTGAGGACAGATTAGACAAAAGGTGGACCCGAGTTGAGTTGATGTAGAAATGGAGTATAGAAAAATACATACAAGCTGTGTATCTATTATATCTAGAGAGAAAAGAGGTTGAAAGTTGGAGGTGCATGTTTTTTATACATACATATTTTAGCTTGCTCCCATTACTCCTCTCGATATTATTGCAACTCCCATAGAATATTTAGTATTCCAACCGGGCACTTGAGCCAGTTTTTGCCCGAACAGATAAGACGAATTGATGGTTTTAGAAAATTGACTAGAATCTCATTATTACATTACAACAGTTTCTCTCTCTCCCTCTCTCATCCTTTTCGGTTTTCATTGCCTGATGCCGATGATGATTCTGATGATGATTCCCTTTTATTTCTTCTTTCTGTCTTTCTCCCTCTCTGGAAGAAATTAAACAGCAGTTTAATATAAGAGGAGGAATATTACTGGAAAGCAAAAGAGTTCACAATAAAAGTAGAAAAGGCAATAGATTGGGCGTGTGCTATGCTGCTACTGTGTGCATTCCCTAAAAACTGATCATCAACATTCAACATTGACTTGTGGATCTATCTACAGTACAGGAATAAAAATAGACGGATATACCTATGTAGTATAAGATATAGCTACATAATAATCTAATACTTTGCTTTGCTGCTATAATATCTAGCAGCATTTGTGCTCGTTTTTAGTTACTATTAGAATTACAAAACGGTATATAAAATGAAAAAGTCGTATTAAATGGTGGTATTACCAAGTTTTCAGTCACAAAGTCGTCGAGGAGCAAAAAGTAAAATGGGTTCTGAGTCNACTATTAGAATTACAAAACGGTATATAAAATGAAAAAGTCGTATTAAATGGTGGTATTACCAAGTTTTCAGTCACAAAGTCGTCGAGGAGCAAAAAGTAAAATGGGTTCTGAGTCGATCGGTTTTTCAATACATTTTATCATCTTCCTGGAAAACTTTGTTTCTTATCGAGTTCACAATTCTTGCAAAAGTGTATAAGGAGAAGGATACATACAGTCCTAATATATACATGCATTGTTATTATATGCATGGCGTGTACATGCAATCCTCTCTCCTATTTGATATGAGCACTGAGCATTTAGTTTGAAAATTGTTACTACTACTTCCAATCCAGCAACTAAAAAAATAGCGCTGATGCTGCCTGTGCTCTACTACTGCCACTCTAGGATTAATATGGCCCATGTCCATATTATTATATGAACATTCATAGATTGCGATAAAAACGACAAAAGAGATGATGATGGGGAGGATGTTGTACATGCAATCCTCTCTCCTATTTGGTATGAGCACTGAGCATTTAGTTTGAAAATTGTTACTACTACTTCCAATCCAGCAACTAAAAAATAGCGCTGATGCTGCCTGTGCTCTACTACTACTGCCACTCTAGGATTAATATGGCCCATGTCCATATTATTATATGAACATTCATAGATTGCGATAAAAACGACAAAAGAGATGATGATGGGGAGGATGCATGCTGGTGGTATATATATGGCGGTAGTAGAGCTAGGCCGGCTAGGCTGCATATATACACCGGTGATGGCGGTTGAGTTTTGAGAGGGCCTTTGGTTTCAATTCTAATCTCATCAAAGATGGTATTAACGAATGAAAGGCATTCCCATGCACTGCGTATCATTCAATGGTTAGTCGTGCATGGCATCATCAATAAAGTCGTTCATTTCCCATTTGCCTTTGGTGGTGGGAATAAAGTAGTGCTGCTGCTGGTAGTAGGAGAAAACTAAAAAAAACTTTTTGAATTTCGCAAAAGAACAAGAAAGAGAGAGAGAGAGAGAAACGAGGAATCATTTCAAATGGAATAAAAATAACGAGAGAGGGAAAGCAGTGAAGAGAAAAGAATAAGCTATAAAAGACAATAGTCAAGCAGTAACATTATATTTTTCCAGTAAGATGCATGACAAGATTCTCTTCTTTCATTTTAAGGAAATTTAATGTCACTGATATATTTTTAGTAATTTTCCAAAGAAAAATCGAGAGAGAGAGAGAAAGAAAAAATAGGAAGAAGAAATAAAAGTCGATTTGCACTCCTAAATTTCCTATACATGACAAAGAGGCGTAATAATAGTAGCAGCGGTGGTGGTGGTAGTAGTAGCCTTGAAATGTGATATGCAAGACGCGTATATAATAATATTCACTCTGCGATCACTTTTGTGAGCGTCACCATTTTTTAGAATGGGTCACAATATCGCACTTTTTTGTGTATAGTATTTTTATAAACCTATTTTCTTCATTTTTATATATTTTTATAGGAATATGTGCATATGCTCGTTTCTCGTTTTATTTTTACAATTGGCATAAAATGAAATGAATAATGAATCAATAGAATAGCACGCATTTACGTACACTTCCTGTGTTCAGGGTAAAAATGGGAGGAACTGGATCGACCAACGGACACGTACGTACAGAAAGCGGGTATAAGCTCCCAATCCCAAAGAACCAACCAATGAACCAAGCTAACTAGCAAAATTGTTATCTTTTTTTCTCTCTCCACTGCTTCTTATCGCACTGTAGCAAGAAAAAAAAGACTGGAAATCCATACTAGAGTTAAATAACAAGCTTGATTTGAACCAAAAGCCCGACTGAACTGCCACCATCGAACACACATTAAATTCATTATTAGGCACAAACAAGTACCCTGCCATATGCCAATTGTATTACCATTATGTATTTTTTTGTTTTTCAAAGGAATTTTCCATGTGTTGGGATTGATGACGATGACGATGATAATAATAATGATGATGGCATAAAGCAAGTGGTAAATCGTTAGGTCAAGCAAGAAAAGCGTGAAAATGAGCGAAAAAGAGTGAGTGAGAGCGATATTTTTTTCTTCGATTTCATCATCATAATCATTATCGTAATCATGATGGTGATCATTGATAGCACAGTCTTTAGTTATTTTTGGTGGTGGTGAAATGTATACAGAAAAAAATATGTGTATGTGCTTTTGATGATGAGGATTGTGCCGTGGCCGGAATCTAGACGATGATGGCGATCATGACTATGGACGTTGCGTTGTTTATTTAGGAATAAAAGGGTAAAAAGGAGAAGGGCAGTAGGCATATATGCTCAAGCTATTGGCAGGAGCGACGACAATATAAAAATTGGTGTGCTTAAGGATTTTTTTGTGACGATGATGATGGCAACGAGTTGCTATTGCAACTATTTATTTATGTACATAACACTGTGATACATTTATGCATGAATGTAGGTAGAGTGTAGATTGCATGTGTTTACTGGCGTTTTTATGCCGAGTATTAAAAGGGTAAGTATTGAAGAACCGTCATAATAGAACCAACGTGACAACACAACCTTCTAATTAGCTAGTTGCATGAAAAAAGTCAGTACTACTGTGATATACCCGTACACAGTAAACGACTATTGTTTGTGGGCAACGAGAAGAAAAGGCAAGAAAAAGAGAGAAAGACAGAGTCAGACGGACCTTTCCATTTTTTACAACCAGCAGCCAGCCCGGCACATAACACGAGTTTAGAAAAAGGTGGTATTAAATCTATATTTTTACTTGATGATGTATATTGTGCATTCTCCACGTTAGAGTATTATTAAAGTAATGAATATTGCCTATTAGGTACATGCCAAGTCTTAAAAGAGAACTAAATGCACGTGTTTAGCAAAGCATGCAATTTTAGCTTTTGTTTATTATTACATGTATTATGTGAACATATAAAATGTATGCATGTACGTTATATAAGCTTAAAAAACAACTTGTGTGGACTTTTACAATTTTTTGACATTTTTCTCACATTTTCCCTTTTCCCCTGATTTTCTCTCTGGACAAAAATTGCCACACCCACAAAAATGCTAACTTGCTGAAATAAAAAAGGTATACACGTAACTAAAATGCATCTATACACAAGCCAACACGAAGAGAGAGAGAGAAAAAAAATCAGCGAAACTGCACAAGGGTTTTTTCTTGCCTGGTCGGATTATTATTTAGGAAGGTTGGCAGTAATAAAAAATATTGTGCTCTAGAACAACACAAGCCATATTATATGTATTTCTTTTTTATCTTCCCTTTAACAAAATTCCATTATTTATGTACATTGTACCACTACATGCGTTGGTGGTGGATCACGTTGAGTTTGCAATGTTGCATGTGAAACAACAAGAGCTAAACTACCTAAAATATGCATATAATCTGACTAGCTTACTTTCGCATTTAAAACAACAAAAAGTCTGAGCAGAACCTTTTTCTACTTTACAAATGAACAACACAACAGCTCTACTCTCTTTATCATCACTAAAAATCCAAGAAGAAGACAATGACAGAGAACAAAAGCGAAAACACGATTTTTTTTGAATGCCAGGGAAAAAGGCACGATTAAGTAATTTTTACAAAATTTATTTATTAGAGGACAGCGTACCCCTTTTTTACTCGTGCGATTTTTTATTCTATTTAGACAAGCGCAAATTGCATAATAGTGAACTTACATTTCTAAAAAATAAAAAGTAGCGGCACAGCATATTGTGTGTTTGTGTGCGTGGTTGGACTCTTGAATAAAAAAAACGCGGCTTTACATATAAAAAATATTTAAAAAAAACAGATAGATAGACAGGGAAAGATAGAGATAGATACAGAGAGAGAGAGAGAGCAAAGGAAAATATGCAATGTGCAAAGTAATGTGACACGATGTGTCACACACAGCATAAAACACATGCATCTTTTTACTGCCTCGTTTTACTTTTTTCATCTCTCTCTCTCCCGCGTTTATTTTCACAGAGGAAAGTGAAACCGACAAAAAGGGATAGAAAAACGATACACAATTTTCTCAAGCCATAAATCCATTAGATTCTTTCTCTTGGAGGCTCTCTTTTTTATACAAAGATAGATTTTCTACTTTTTTCACACACTCGTTTTTCTCTCTCCTCCTCTTGTTCTGTTCAAAATGAAAACGTAAAATGGAAAGCGACAACTGATAAAGAAGAAGAAGGAGCAGGCAGAGTACAGGCAAGTGAAAAAAATGTGCAGTTTATGCGGCTCTTTGCTGGGTACTCATACTGGGATTTGATTACCCTTCTTAACCTCATACTATTGCCTGCCACCATCACTATTGCCGCTAAAGGCACCACCACCACCGCCGTCGCTTACTTTCTCTCTCGTTTTTTCTTCATCTTTTTTGACTTGCTTTAAAATCAGAGTAAAACGAAGATGAAAAAAAACACGAGCATAAACATTTTTCTAAATGGCTTTTTCAAAAGAAATCACATCACAGCACAAACACAATGCTGGAGTTACTACTTCTCATAATAATAATAATAACAAAAAGAGTAGTGGAGCAATATGGATAAAAAATAAGAAAAAAAGTAGTCTGCTTGTTTACTACTGTTACTACTTTTGCATGTACTTTATTTTCACCATCAATGCCAACACGCCAGATGAAGCCAATGTGGCAAATTATAATGGGCTCTCTTCCTCTTGCTCTCGTTGACTCTACTACTTTTTTGTTTTTTTACTGCTCCTCCCTCCTTGTTAACATGTCATGTGTATGCAGAGCCTCACAACAAACAAAAAAGCGACGACTTTTTAAGAAAGAAAAAAGAGGACATTATTGAAGTAAGTAGTACATTGGCTCCTTTTCTGTGCTTGTTTTTTCTACACCATGTGACCATTATATACCATAACGGATCAAGAATGAGGAATAAAACAACAGAAATGGAAAATGTGGAAGTAGTTGGGATGCTCGTTGAGTGTTTGAGAGAGAGAAAAAAGAGATCAATATAAGAAGAGAGAAAATATATAGAAAAAAAGAAGAAAAAGTCAACACGATGCTACCAACACAAAAAGAAAAAAAAGAAAGTCGGCACTACACTGATGCTGCTACTGCCGCCGCCATCACATCGCCAGCAGGAGACAAGTGCCTACCAATACTCCTACTCTGAGCTTATAATAATATGTAGATTAAACGCGAGCCTCCCCATAAAAATCAAATTGAAGTTAGAAGAGTTCAGCTTCAAAATGTACATTTTTTGTTCTCTGATTCTTCTTTTGCTTCTTCTGACTGGCTTTAAGAGTAAGTTTTAAACTCTTAAAAGGGTATTTATTATAAATGGTCTGCTTCTATACACGTATTATTATTTCTCTCTCGGTAAAAGAATTAAGCTTGTAAGTCATCAGACAGCACAATAAAGTTGACATTAGACCAAGAAAAATATGTGCATATCTCAAATTCATTCTCAGAATTATATACGAATCAACAAAACTGCCTTATAATAATAATAATATCAGAGACCACTGCCATGAGAAGAAGAAAACACATAATCCATCCACATTTTCTGCTCATTCTCATCCTCCTCCGCCTTGTTCCCAGCAAAAAAAGAAAAAAAGCTCTATTTTCCTCATTGTCTCACATCCAAACGTTAAGTAAGCAAGACACTTGTAATACAATTGTGGGCCATTCCTATCAAGAATCAAGAAGCGTTTCTAAACTTTTACGACAGAGAAAAAAAGCTCGAGAAGCAGAGGGAGATGGAGAAATACGCTTAGCAGAAGCATAAGGAAAAAATCTTTGTTCCTTTTTTATATGTACAATAATTTGGTAAAGTAAGTAAAGTAAAAGTCCTAAAAAGACAAAGAAACAAAAAAAGATGAAAGACACACCACTCTGTTCTCTAGTCGTTTTCTTACATATGTGTGCAGTTTTCTGAGAGAGAAGAAAAGATAAGACACTTGTAATACAATTGTGGGCCATTCCTATCAAGAATCAAGAAGCGTTTCTAAACTTTTACGACAGAGAAAAAAAGCTCGAGAAGCAGAGGGAGACGGAGAAATATGCTTAGCAGAAGCATGATGAAAAAATCTTTGTTCCTTTTTATATGTATATTTTGGTTAAGTAAGTAAAGTAAAAGTCCTAAAAAAGACAAAGAAACAAAAAAAGATGAAAGACACACCACTCTGTTCTCTAGTCGTTTTCTTACATATGTGTGCAGTTTTCTGAGAGAGAGAAGGAAAGAGAGACAAACGATTTTTTAGTAGTTTCATATTGCATCTTGGTCGTTTCTTGTTCGTGTAGAGTGCACAGTTTGTACACACAATATGGTTGTGTGAACGTGCTTATGCTCCACGCAAGAAAGACAGAGAGAGAGAGGGAAAATCTACAACCAAACAAACCAGTAGTACTAAAAAAAGTATCATATCGTTCTCATCATCATCATCTTCCTCCTCGCCAGTGCCACCACCACCAACCTTTCCCCCTTCTTCATGTTGTGTGTTGTAAGGAAGCAGCAGTGAAGAAAATGAAAATGGTGTCTTCTGGATATGCAGTAGGTGGTAGTATGTATTTTATATGAAAGTAAAATGTGTGCGCGCTCTCTCTCTTCCTCTCCCTCTCTCTCTGCTTTTATATGTTTCTTCTGTGTGTGATCCAGAGCTTGTACTAAATTATTCTATAATTGGGTGAAGGCCGAATTTCTCAAAGATTTTTGCCAGTAGCCGTATCCGGCAAGTGAAGCCAAAATCCCAGTCCGAACTCTCATGGCTTAAATAAAGCAATCCAAATCCAAAATCTACACATTGTTTCAAGCCAGAGAGAGATCACCATATAAAAATGTTACGTTTTGCCAGCAAGCAAGCGACAAGCAAAGTTTTTAACCACTTTAACATGAAAGTATAAAAAGATCGAGTGAGAGCATGCAGTCAGTGAGCACCACATGAGGGAGGAAAAGGGCGAAGAGGCTGTGTACATATCTTGTAAAAAAATAAGCCAGAGCAGACTTGTCCCGTTGTTGGAAAGAGGGAAAACAGTAATAATAATAATATGGTATTTCTATATCTGTAGGTATCTATCTATCTGGCAACAAATATAATAATAATAATATGCACACATGCAATCATAATATGGCTTATTCCACCTCACTGCTTTTGGGAAAAACCTCATCTCTTCTCTAGTAGTCTCGCTCATTTCTCGCTTTGCCCTTTTTATTTTCCTGACACACGCTATCAAGTTGATAATGATGTTGATGCCACGCCACAGCAAAAAGAGGGAGTAAGGACGTAAAACGAAACGCAAAAACTTAACTACATCAAGCAAGCAAGACACCGCACTTCCCACACACAAATATATAATATCTAAATAAAGCGTGCAAAAGGAATAAAGAAGCTGTGAGTATAGTAAGCAGGAGTAAGAAAAAAGGGACATTGGAAAACGAGGAGAAAAGTAGTAAAAATGGTAAATTTTGGTCACAATGGGGCCAAAAAGAAGATGTGAAGACAAGGGAAATAATAAGCTTTATATACGCTGCTGCTGCTTCATCCACATACAACAACGCTGGTTTTCTGTTACACTTGTTCATCTTGAATTTCTGTGGTCGGTGATGGTGCTCAAATGAAAATAGCCAGGCTGAATAAAGTAGATGATTGGATGTACATTTACATATAAGCTAAAAAATGTAGATGGCCATATTCATTTTTGGTGGTGGTGGTGCTGGTTTCTACACGCTGACATAATAATATAGTGGTAATATGCATTTAGGTAGGTAGTCGTAGTCCAGTCCAAACAAGTCTACATTTTTTTCCAGTTTACGTTTTCTTCACTGGTAGACGCCAACTCGGCTCTCCTCTTGTTTGTGCTTCTTATTCTCACTCAACTCGTTATTCTTTTTTTAGGTTTAGGTATTCTCTTGAAATTTTCTTGATTTTTCTGAAAGCATTGTTGGCAGCTATTGTGCATGATGTATAAGCATAATATCTCGCACTATCTACACTCCTTCGGTGGTCTTGTATGATAGCTTAAGTAACATCTCTCTTGGCATGTAAGTAGTTGCAGCGGTGGTAGGGGTATTATTGCATTACAAAATATGTGTTTGTAAAAAAATCAACATGATGCTCGCTGTTTTTTTCATCTGATACTGTTTTGGTAAGGAGTACAACAAAAATGTACAATAACTGGTCATAAGAAAAGAGGGAGAGAGAGAAAGAAATACATACACCAAGAAAGAAAGAGCGTTTACTGCTGCTGCTCCTACAATACATTCACTATTTTATGGCAGCACTTGGGGCTGGGATTTATAAATCTTAAAACGAATGTGAAATTTCTCTCTTTCTCGTTTCCTTTTTTTGCTTCGTCTTTTCTCCTTCTTCTTTATCTTTAAAAAATCAGTCCTTAAGAGAGAGAGAGAGAAAAAAAAATAGTTGGTTTTGTACCACCGTGTGTGTTTGCATCTCTTGGAATATGTTGGAAAAAATACGAAGAGAAAAAAGATGTTACGTATGTACAGCGACTGCTGTGTAGTACAATAATAATAGCTGCTGGTCGGTCGGTTGGTCGTGTACAAGGCTGTTATGGGTTTAGTACTATCTAACATTACGAAACCAAGAGTCAGCAGTCTTTCTTCACAGGGCATTTTAGCAGACGCGACCAGTGCCAATATTACAATACCTAGCTTCTTTTTCAAAGTCAAAAAAGTCAGTCTCCGAAGCATCTCTCTTTATTTCTCTCTATCTATCTGTATGTATTCCTTCTTCAAAAAGCAGAGAAAAGAGGAATGAATGAAGGGGTGATGTTACATGCACAGCTACTTATGCCTACATAATATAGCAAGGCAACCAGCACAATATTTTTTTGGGTGGATGACAGTGTGTGCCATTTTTGGGATTGTTGTATCTCTTTACATGCTATAAAAAATGTTTAAAATGTGTATTATTAGGACCTACGTACAAAAAATGTAAGTTTTTTGGGAAAGGATATAGAAGGAAAATGCACTTTTAATACCAATGTTGCAAATCTGCCATTTCTTTTTTTTTACAAAAAAGTCCATAATTTTCAAGTAATTTTTCACAGAATTTCCAGTCTGTCCGCACATTTTTGCCAATTTCTGGAGAAAAGTGGAAACCTTTGACTTTGTATTTATAAAAAAAGGAAAAAAATGTACACTCTCATTATATGCATGATAATAATAATAATATCAAGTGAATTTTTCGATGCTATATGCATACACTAAACACACATGGTGTTTCCTCTTCGTCTCGTTTGTATCTTTCATTCCTTCAGCCAGACAAAAAAAATTGTGCATGGATTGTTGGACAAAGTCTCAAAGAAAGAAAAGGGGAAGAAATGTAGAGAAAGAATTTCCTTCCGTCCTCCATGTCATTTCTCATGACTACTTTGCAAAGGAGGCATATTGTTTCCCCCTTCTATTTTAAAAAATGTGCTAGACACATAGGTTCACAAATATACATAAAATGTGTGTATCTATTTGCAAGTAGTACACTAGTTGTAAATTCTCATGAGCTCCGACAATTTTTCGAATTCCATGAAATAATAGTCAAGTGCAAAAAAGCGGAGAAGAAGAAAAAAGACGAAGGAACATTCCTTCTAATGGGAAAAATATTTCTCGCATGGCGGCATTTTCTACTACTACTTACTATATTGTCCGTCCGTCCATACAGTATTTTTTTACCCGTCACACTAATACCAATAATATAGATATTTATACATGTACACATTCCGTCGACCTAACCAACTTGATAATAAAGAAATGAGGGAATAAACGGAGACGTGAGTGAGTGAGCCTTTTGTTATTTTTTTC
>JAANSP010002504.1:0-12710 GCA_036850745.1 Homidia socia | reverse complement strand
TGCACGTGGTATGTAGAAATGGTACTACCATTCAAAATACTGTAGCACAGTACCAATAAGTGATTCTGACAAAGCAAGAATGCCCGACTACATTATCAAGATATTACTGGTAATTTTATTTTGGTTTTGCTTTTATCTACTTTCATGTGCCAGTAAGAACCTGATATTAGGACCGTTACTGCCTGCTGTGAAATACAGCAAAAAGGGAGAATGAGAAAACAAAAGAAAAGAATTCAGGGAAAGCAAGCAGACACGTTCCAATATTATTATTTTATTGTTGTTAGCGTGTTACATTTTGGTTCTATGCTGTTTCCACTACTGATCTTGTTTGCCTATGGCATACGTACAATTATAAACTTGTAGAATATGCACTAAGCTTTGCTACCATAACTGAATATGAATGAACTGTTTGGTGGGTGAAAGCTTTCATTGACAGATTTTTACAAACAGATATTCCTCTCTGACTGCTAAAGTGTTCACACTACTGTAGGCAACGTTCGCACGTCGATAACGGAGGCAAGCTGGCTGATGGTGAAAGCAAAGAATAATAATAATCCATATATGCGTTTGGTATATTATAGTCAGTACTACTGATTCAGTACTCAGAAGTACCCTATATTGATAGCAAAGGTACTATGCAGTTTGGATATAAGAATAATAAGGAAGTTTTTATTGTGCTTTGTATTTTTTGACATGTGTGAAATTTGATGACGAGCCATGCCAATAGAATAGAAATATCCTGCGTTATAGAATACGAGAAATGTGAAACGATTAGTAGTACGCCTCAAGTTGAGGTTTACTCGTTCTACATTCAATCTTATTAACACTTCTTGAATTTCAATACATATCTTGTGTGTTATTGCGTTATACAGTACAGTGTTTTCATAAAAAATCTGCTCAACACCCTGCTAAAAAAATTGTCTGAAAATAGAAAAAAATATCAATTTCCTTGTCAAGTATTGCTGTGTGATATCAAAATCGTGATGGCTTGTGTTTGAGAGTGAGAGGGGAAAGTACATGGCATATAAATTGAAGAGTACATATACAGCAACTGGAAACGTGCTATCCGAGCATCATGTAATTTCACTCTATTTCTTTAACTACCTACAGATATCCTACAGCATTTCATTAGAAATTGCCTTTGGCCTGTTTTGAGCAAACAGTGAAGAATTATTTTAGATGAAGGACTGACATTGGAGAATTATCTGATGTCGAATTCACCAATAGGTACACACAAAACAACGCAAATATTTAATAGCGTGAAAGCGTTATTTAAGAACATGAAAACAAAAGAGATGCTGGCTGCACCAAATCCGCTTCGCAAGGAACAGGTAATATGAGCTTTTCATTTCGTAGTCACCAGTTTCCAATACACAAGGCCTACAAAAACTAATAATTTGCGTTTGCTCCTCTTCTCTCATTCTCATGCACATTTCGGTCCATATGCTACGTTCCCTTGCTTTCAACCCTGGCATTCTGACAGGGTGAGTGAATTGTCCTTATATAGTGTATTGTGTAGGTGCTGTGCATACGGATGGCGAAAACCATATTGCAGTTTCTCTGCAAGAAAATCCAGTAGCTACCAACATGCCTACATCTAGAGATATATTATGCTGAATATGTACAAGGAGATTGACACTCGTCCTCCTCCTTCTGTTTCCAGACATACATTTCCTTTTACTTCTGACACCTGTGCACGCTCATTCCCCGTATACGTGCAATCATATTATTTTTATGTATGTACAACAGTGGGAATTGGAAAATGTGTAAATAAAGTAAAGTGTGAAGTCACGTACACACACAGTTTTCTCACTCTCTCTCTCCGTTTTCTACAATGGATACTAATGGATTTCATCTTCGAGCTTTCCATAAAAACGATCATCTCGTTTTCTTCCCAACATATTATTATTATACACGAGGAACCTACTAATTCACTGCGTCAGTTTAGTCTAGGCATATACTAGAATCTTTTGTGGGAGCGCTTTGTGTTAGTTTTACGTATTGATATTTTGATTCTATAAAACGTAACACATGCATACACACAAAGTTTTTTTTACGGGAAAATCCTTTTTTGTGGTACGGTTTTATTGATGCTTTCATGTACAACACCCATAACATTTTGACAGATTCTCATTTCGGTAGCAAGCACTACTCTATCCTGCTCAATAATGCTGCAGCTACTGACTGACTGATATTTCGTTCGGATGGTGAGAGAAAAAAGTAAGAACTTATTTTTTCTCCTCTCTACTCGTTTCCTTTTTTCTTCCCCACAAAGTATATGTTTATGCTTGCTTAAAAATGATTTTAAAAGTCTACATAGTCTACCATACCACCACACTGTTAGCAAGTTAAGAACCGTTAAGCTTCCGCTTCATCTGATGCTACGCCTTTGATGTGTGAAAGAAGACGATACGGTTAGTTTTCTATAAAATAAAAAATAAAGCACTTTTACCACAGAGGTGGAGCTCAAACCGCTTTATCATGCGTCAATGCATAGTAAAAATAATAATGTTAAAGTAATATGGATTGTTTTCTTTCTTTTACAGAGATCCATAATATATATGGTGTACATTTTTTATTAAGAAATTCCAGGAAATCTATTAATGTCTGTAATCTCAGTCTGTTCCATTATCTTTGAGCTCTTGGGGTATCGAATGATTGTTTTTTATTTGCTCCCAATTTCCCCGTTCAACAGTGCAAATGCAAGTGCTGAGTTTTTGAGGTGTCATGCAGGTGAAATATAAACAAACGTCTTAAATGAAATATACGTGTCTGACCGTCCGTACTCCGTAACTCCGTACTACCTGTCCGTAAACAAAATTGTTATTTATTGGGGATTTAACGATATTTGACCTCATTTTTAAAAATGGCTCGGTTTTATTTTTCATTTTCTTTGACATTAAGCTACGTGAAAATATCTTCAACTAATAATCAACAACATTAGACCTTTTCCTACAAAAACAATGGTATCAAGCTTTTTATTATTGGTAAGGTATTTGATACTTTACATCGATATGAAATGGATGAAGAGTCAGCATAAATTTCGTCCGTACTCCGTACTACATGTCCGTAAACAAAATTGTTATTTATTGGGGATTTAACTATATTTGACCTCATTTTTTATAATTGGTGCGGTTTTATTTTTTATTTTCTTTGACATTAAGCTACGTGAACAAATCTTCAACTAATAATCAACAATATTATACCTGTTCCTACAAAAACAATGGTATCAAGCTTTTTATTATTGGTAACGTATTGGATACTTTAAATCGATATGAAATGGATGAAGAGTCAGCATAAATTTCGTAGCCTTTTTTAACTATGTTACAACAATTTACTTTCATGCTTTCGATCATGGCATTGATGCATGCTGTACAAAAAGTCTCGACACACATATTCTTAACAATTCATTCTTGAATGGATGTAGGTCATCATGATTCAATAAACAGCCTATATGTGAATTGAGAATAAAAAAACCACAACATCAGCTGGATAAATAAGTTTTTTAGGTGTTGTTTGTGCAACGAAAAAATTTAGTGGTTGTTACTTTCAAACATACTAGCTACTAGCACCACTAACAACACTGTACTATAACTACAGAGGCGTAAATTAAATGATTTTATAACTACATCACTACTCCACCCCCACCAATAACAAAAGGTGCTGAAGAAAAGGATGAAAATAATCAACATAAACCTAGATAATTCAATTCATTCTTGAATGGATGTAGGTCATCATGATTCAATAAACAGCCTATATGTGAATTGAGAATAAAAAACCACAACATCAGCTGGATAAATAAGTTTTCAGGCGTTGTTTGTGCAACGAAAGAATTTAGTGGTTGTTACTTTCAAACTTACTACCACCACTAAGAACACTGTACCATTACTACAGAGGCGTAAATCAAGTGATTTTATATCTACATCACTACTCCACCCCCACCGATAACAAAAGGTGCTGTAGAAAAGGATGAAAATAATCAACATAAACCTAGATAATCCTAGAGTCTTCTTTTATAAATATTTTCGTTTCCTGCTGTTCCGCTAATCATTATGACTAGGACATGCATACTTTTACACTGTGCCTTATATTTTACCCGTCACGCTCACTCAAACATCTTCCATCAGAAGAGGAAGAAGGTTGTACGTATAGCAGAGTAAAAAAACAAACTGCTGGAATAATATTTGCTTTTCCCTACAACTTTTAGTAATCCCTTAAACATTGACAATGTTTTAATGGCGCGGAAAATAAAAAAGGTGATGGATAATTTGCTAAAAAGATTTATGGCTCGCCCCGACGAAATTTCCTGGGAGAATCGTCCGTAAAATACATAATACACCTACTACTATACACAAGTTTCCAACCTGACAAGTTCCGATAGCTGCAATGCAAAAACGCATGGTGTGTGGTTATGTTTCTCCATCCTCTACGCTTTCTTCTTTATCTGCGAAAGCACAGTCTGTGAAAACGAGATATTTTTCCATCTTTAAGCAAACATGTTGCACACGGCTTTCTCTTTCTTTCTCTCTCTCTCTCTTGCCTGCTATCTCAATCGAATAGATTATCACAAAAGTAGTAGCAGTCGTCCCATCTGTCTTGTCCGACCCTTGCAATCATTCATCATATAATGTGACATACAGGTTTTTAGCAAAAAAGGCGAGCTAAGCGAAAACAGAAAAGAGCTAAGAAGAAGAGTGAGTTTTACAACAAAAAATAGTTTTTCTAGTACACTTTGTCTCTTTCCTTTTCCAAATTGTTTGTGATAATCTGAACACTTGAAAAAAAGCTTGAGAGTTTATTTTTTGTGAGCTGAAACGAATTTTGTAATAATAATACAACATGTTCACAGATCCTGCATACAACATCAAATAGCACAAAAGCTGCCTACATGTGAACTTCAACAGTGAATTTTTTGAGCCGTAATATGATGATGATCCGGTCGCGAACTGTAAAAGTGAGTTCGAAACATTTAAAATCTAAAGGGAATTATAAGATGTTGATGGGTTTAAAAAGAAAGTAAAAAATCTTGTTATCAATCTCCATCAGTTTAGCTTGCTCGGTATCTTTGGAAAGTTTGCCGTTTACTCTACAGAATCTATTTACAATAAGAATTTTCAATACAAAAGAATATCCTTGAAACGATCGAGTGTCCTCCACCTCCATCACACTCGCACTTTCTTTTCTATCACCTTCACCTTGTTATAAATAAGCGCACATGTACTACATGTACTATTTGGCGGTGAAAAGTGATCTAGTATTACGAGTAATTGAGTAATATAATAGGAATTGAGAAAGATACATAAAGGAGGGTATATATATACAATAGAGGTACACACTACTACTCTGGTTGTTCATCCAATCTTCTAGCAGTACATATAGTGAATGCATGCAAGTACAGAAAATGTATAAGAATGAATGAGAGAATAAAATGGAAAAAGAGAAAATGCGATCAAACCTGAATTGAGACGAACATGGAGCAAATGACAAGTTGCGAGCGGGGAGAGATAAACGAGGGTCGTCTGGCCGACTTTTTCCCAGCCTCAAAAATACGTGCAATCCTATTAGTTTTCGTTAGTAAAGCTGCATAGACGATTGTGAAAACGAAACCTGTCATAAACTGCTGCACTCCACAAATCCAGTCGTTCGGTCTATATTTCAATAGTCGCAATAAAACATAATAAAAGACATTTGTAGACCAAAAACCGTTTCAATACTTTAATTTGTAGCCGAAGATACAATACCTTCAACGGGATAACGTGACCAAATTTCATATACACACACATAAATAAATATTTATGTAACACAAAACTTTTCCTTTTTTGGATATTCCTGTTATCTACTGTTTTCATTTCATTTTATCACAACAAAGAAGAGTTAATAAAAATAAATACTGAAGTAATATTATGATAATAATAATTTATCTGTCAAGTTTCCTACTATTACTAAGCTCTCCATTAAAGAGTGTGAATATACTTGACTTTTTACGTAAAGTGTATAGGAATTAAGGAGGGCATTTGATAATTTTCTCGGGCCAAATGGATCGGAAATAATCAAAAGTTGAATGAGTTTACTTTGGATGGTCCTTGAATGTGGTGTATAACTACCAATATGAGAAGCTAACAATATTATTCTAGCTTATAGTAATATACTTTAGTGTACGAAACACACTGTCAAGTAGGTATGCACGTTTTTGTGCTTTTATAATGAACAAGTTTCTAAGAACGTGTACCTAACAAAAAGGCTGATTTTGATAAGTGTGTCTATAATTGTGAGTGATATTAACAAGGACACCACCATCTAAAATGAGGTCTGTTTCATCAGTACTAACGATTGTTCTTTGTGCTGATTGTCATTTTTCTAGAGTTGGCTTTTAGTAAGGCCATATATCCAGCAGTCATTTATTGATCTGTAAATTTGCCCCTGCATGGGAAGTAGAAAACAAAGTTGTAATAGGTATGTGCCATCTCGCCGGCACATGTACTTCCTTCAGGAATGTAGCATTTTTGGGTTATTTATCTGATGTCAAAGGGAGCTTTGGAGACTTAGCGAGAAAAAAGTCTCCGGCATTGCCGGCGCTTCTTTTTATGCCGACACCATAAAAGCCAAAGTGATAATGAGAAAGTAGGAGCAAACAGCACAGTAGACTTACCGGATGATAAAAAGAAAGGTTAAGGCGTAGCAGAAGAAAAGACCGATGAGGATAACATAAGAGAGCTCTCGACCAGCAGCCCTTACAACTGGCGTGTCATTATGTGCAAAGAAAACACCAATAATAGAAGCCGTCAGAACGCATCCAACTCCTGCGAAAGTCATCGCTCCAATAGCCCATCCGCTGAAAAAGACAAACAAGTAACGTCAATATCGATTACAAAAAGGAAACGACATTATTTAAGTAAAACACTTTCTGGACTGTGCAGATATTTTTTCCCCAAAAAAGAAAAAAGAATGTTTATACTAGACACTCTACTGCAGTTGTTGAAGTGGCATGGTAAGTGGGCAAAGAAGAAAAGTTTTTTCCCCAACAACTTCTTTTAAAAACTTTTCTCTTTCTTTCCATTCACTTTTAGCACAACTACCTACGTTGAAATAAGAAGTGGGGTGTACACCACCACACGTTTCACAACATGCAATCATGATAAGCTAAAAAAAGAAGAAGCTAATAGAATTTTATACGTTTACTTTCAATTGGCAAAGAAGATACAACTGGCCTGATATATTGTGCTCGGTGTAGTTTAAAAATCGTAAAGATATAAAATATACACATTATCGATAAAGGACTGGAAACATTTTGACTACACACTTTTTACTCTGCCTGCAACCATTACCTATCTGGTGCTGCATGCTGCATATTTTTTTTATAAATGTGTTCCATCCACCAGACACCACCCCGCGGCTGGCAACTAACAGCAATACATATAGATTAACTACAGAGCACCGCTGTGATACAATGTGGAAACATTCAAGTAGTGGTACCCTTTGCGATTTAGGTATGCCCTGAATTTCATTAATGTTTTTATAATAAAGGAGCAGTTGGTCAGGCAGTACTTTAGCAGTTTCTTTGCAAAACTCCGGCAACAATAATATCACGTACCTGTGCAGTGGGATTGCTACTATGAACTCACTACACCAGAAACTGAATAATAGATGCTTGTGTAAGGAAGCTTCTCAAATTTCGGCAGACCACTGGCTACAGTAAAAACAGGAAGTATGCTGTATAATCCTCAAAAAAAGAAATCAAGTCTGGGTATTATTCTCAGCCTTTTATCTTTTGGATTTAGTCCAGACTGGCTGGCTGTCTTTCGCAACGTTTATAAAGGGAAAAATTTCATTTCCATATAGTGTTCGAAATTGAAACTTTGTCTAGGTAGATGATAAAAACTACTGTTGTTAATTGTGAACAGAGTATCCTGCATAATAAAATTGTAAACTGAATTAGTGCGCATAATTTAAAAAATTCTCTCCTCAAAGAAAGTGTATACAAGAAAATACAGCTATATATAAACATGATATTACCTACAGTAGACTTTTCCGAGTTTGTGCTCGTCCTTCTAAGTAACGAAATTTCTGTTCATTACTCAACTTTAGTATTCTAATAGCTAGTTATTTTTTTAGAACAACAACTGGGTAGGCATTGTAGCTTGTGCAACATAAGCTTGCAGGTAATTTATTTGCTTTATAGCTGAACTGTTAATTTTGGACGAAGCATATTGAAAAAAAACATACAATGACGTACATTGAGCTTGCTTATTAAAAGAACGTAAAAGGATCTTAGATCAAATCATCATGCTTTATGTTGCAATCTCATAAGTTTCCACCTCGTGCTATCTTTTTCTCATCAAGACTGTATGCGCCTTTGAAAATCGGAAGGAGAAAATTGGCAGCGAAAGTAAAAGTTGACACTGGAATGAAAATCAAAAGTGTAGCTTTACTTGATATGAGAATAATATTGAACGTGCAAAGAGCAAGGAATAAAAAAACCCAATGCTGTTTCCGTTTCCCAATCTCTTTTTAATGGACTTGTCGTATACCATTCAAACCTGCCGAAAGCGCCAATACATGCATAAGCATGTGAAGTAAACAGTATCGAATGCTCAACAACCGGATGATGGCAATGACTTTTGGAATTAGATCATCAGACTCATTTAAAAGTTTGCCAATTTGGTTCTAAGCGTTCCTCTGCTCACCAGTGGTGGAATAATAGTGGTAAAAGTAGCACCGACATCAAAAACTTATTTAATCCTGCTGCCGTTCCCGCTTCAAGTTAATGGTAACCAAACTTGAGTGGGTATAAGCATACTGCAAGTTTATGAGTTTCCATTTCGAGCAAGTGTACATGAAGTCGATCGGTTTCAATGTGGCACGGAAACAATACTTGTTTCTTTCATGGACGGGGAATTATCTACACGCCCTTTGTTATATTTCAAAGAAAAAGGGTTTACATTCATTAGAGAATGAAGACTTCCGGCAGTGTATCCATTACAGTAGAAAATCTGCACGGAGATGTGGTAACATTTTCTAAAGACATTTTGCATTGAACTAAATACATCATACATGTGTTAAACTTAAGCCGACTAGCCTTGTTTCCTCCAGTTTAAAAAAAAACTTTAGTGCATGATGATGCCAAGTTGAATTTTCGAATGGGCAAATTAAGTTTCATTATATAAAAAATATTAATGATATTTATGAAATCCAACTTTTGTACTGCATTTAAATATCCTTTCATTATAAAGTATATTATATGCAAATAAAATCTCATCCCAGTAATTCCACTTATTTTGACTTCTTTCTAAAGTTGAGTTGCCTAAAAAGCATCAAGGAAATAAATACAAAGTCATCAGAAATGAACGTAATAATAATTACATGAAGTGTCATCATCATCAAAAAATTAAATATGAGAAGAAGGAAGGAATTTGAAAGTACTAAAACTTTCATAATTACTTTAAAGACCAGCATCAAAAAGGCCGCTCATAAAGCAACCAAGTCACATTAATGCATAAATGTGTCTGGCTTGTCTACTTTCTCACAAAATTTTCAAGTTTCAAGTTGTAACATTTTGATAAAGAATAGCATATCTATTTAAACGGGAAGGTGTACAATTTAGGAATTTAGCTTCGCAGCTGGGTACTACTGTAGAAGCAAACTGATGGATTGTAAGGTGATTAACTTTACCTCTTGGTATCTATGTATGTGTAGCCACACATATCATACCTATATACCTCAATATACCCACATTAAAACTTTCATTTCACATTCTCATGATAAATGGAGCAAGGAGAATGCCCCGCTTGCAATTTTGTTGATGTGCAGAAAAGGGTTTTTACTAAATATTAAATATTTAAATGTTAAAACTTTTACCATTCCGACAATAAAGTCTAAACGGATTACACATAACATTAGTAAGTCTACTTATTACATGATAGAAATAGTTTTCTACTAATTATTGCAAGTTTCTCGCATGGTATATATTTAAGCCTATTTTGTTTATTTCACTGCATTTTACTCTAATTTGATTTGACATGGCGTTAGTTGAGTAATACCAAAATGTATTTCTGTGTAACGACCTGCTTATAAATAAGTAAATATGCGTAGGCACTTTTGCGAAAGAAATATATCGCCTTATGAACCATAACTTATGGTGAAGCTGAAGCTCATAGGGTGCAACACCAACAATAATCTAACACAAGGACTGACAAACATGGCAATTATGCGCAACCGTAAATTAGATTTTCTGCTGTACTCCAAGTTATAAATGTTTTGCCGTCCCGGATTCCAGATTCTAGGAACTTGGCACAGGCAATACAGTAGAGTCGTTGAGTACTAGAAAGAATAATAATATGCATATGACACAGTGTAGAAAGTTACATGATATTATTGAATAGTAGGTTGTTTGTTTTAAGTGTATGAGGAATCAAGGAAATGAATGAGTATCGTTATTTGTGTGTGAGGGAGAGAAACAAGTTATCGTGTGGTGATGCACTACTACTGCTGTGAGCAAGACTGTTTTCCTCATTTGGCTCGAAATGATACACCAAAACAATCCAAAATGTTCCAATGTAATATATTTTGCTTTGCATAAAATGCCATTTCATCTGGTTGCTGTTATATTAAATAATCACTCTTATATTTCCCATGTCACCATTAAATGAACTGAAGAAAGGTTTATCAGGTGTTTTATCATATTAAGCTGCTTGNTTATCAGGTGTTTTATCGTATTAATCTGCTTGCATGTTTATTGCTAGTGAACGTGCAGGCAGGCTGTTGAGAATGGAAATGTGTGCGCAAACTATTTATTTTCCAAAATCATTATAATCTGCCCAGTAGCACCAAAGGTCTCTCCACTTTTAAATGAAAAGCTAATGCATTATAAATGCGAAAATTTTCAACTGGCTGAGAAGAGTTTGTCTAGTGTACCGATATCCCCACCATCCTTTCTCCAGTTTAGTCGCATAAATGAGTACACATGCAGTCATCCAGTTTATCATACTCACACCGTTGCTGTCGCGTTAACTAAATTTACTTTATTACTTACTTATGTATATATAAGAGAGTATGTGAAAAACTTAAAAATCTGCATCATCCATTATATTTCAAGTACCCTACCACTTTCTTTTGCTCCCTAACGTAACATTCGTTTTTTACTCTTCCGAACCACGGATTGCATTTGCTTACTATTTACAACCAAAAGTGTAAAAAAGAGTTTCAGTTTTGCGTTTTCATGCTAAAAACAGCAGGATCCCTCCTTTCACTAGACTACTGCAATATTTTGTAGGGTTGTTTGTTGGTAATTTTTGCTACTTGATAGTTTCTCTCTGGAAAGTTATGTAGGTGTGAGTGTAAATGTGTGTATGTGAATTAATATTTTAGGTAGCTACCAAGTTGTAATACAAACTATACGTCTACTGAAGACCACTAGAATAAACGCTAAATAGCATAGCTGCAAGGACTTTTTTGGTGGTACTCAACTGGAAGAGTAGATTTGATTAATGTGATGTAATAACCGCATCTTCGAGGGGCACGGGAATGAGTAGAGTTTCTCATTCCCGTGCTCGCTAATGCCTTTAGTGCCGTTATTTTAAAGAGCACCACGAGCAACTTTCTCTTTCTTCTCTATTGCTTACTGCTCACCATTGATAATCTACCTTGCTGAGCATCCATAATGATTGTGTAGCTATAAAACATCATTTTTTCCCTCTCTCTTGTACATATATTATACACTCAACAACGCATTCTCTTTATTACTGCATTCTCTTGTAATGTTGTTGGCAAGAAAGAGAAGGAAAGAGAGAGAGAGGACAATTTTTACACGCTTCAAGGATTCAACTGGCTATGACTCTCTGCACTTTCTACATAGCATTATTTGATGTCTCACACTTTCAACAAAAAGGCAACGTAAACCTTTCTTCACAGATTCATGACTCTTAAGTAATAAGGTTACTCTTTTATAGCCAAGAAAAGCTTACCACACACACATAAATATATTGCACTTTTTGGAACGGGATCACGTTTTTTGCTGAGAAAGTGAAAAACGATACAAAACTCTCTTGGGATATACCAAAACATTCGAGAAAAAATACTACATTAGTATAAAACACTACACAGACGAAAAGCAAAGTAGAAAAGAAACTTTCATAATGCAATCATGCAGTGTAAATACGTACTGCAAATTGTAACAAAAATAAAATAATGGAAAGTTAGCTTGTATAAATAAGCTGTCCTTTATCTGTGTCATATATAATTCATGGACAGAGTATTTGTTCAACACAAAAGATTGGTTAAAAAGTTTCATTTCGATTCAACCTATAAAACATGAAAGCTAGTTTAATTTTTAAAATGTAAAAGTGCATACAAAGCATTGGATAAAAGCCTGAAACCTGAAACACGCCCACATATTTTCGTAAAACCAAAAAATTGTTTCCCATGCACTTCTTTCCGAGTATTCAGTCTAGTCTGTTGATATTGGACGAGTAGGCACTTTGAAATGAAAATGTGACGTTAAATGTGAATGAATTTTATCATTGGACTCTTAATATTCAAACTTCCAACGATGTGTTTTATGTGATATGTGCACGCACATAAGATGAAGGCAGGTTACTGTGATATTTAAAATGTTATCACAAACCCATTTTCATTGTAGGTTGCACTCAGCTAACATACCATACAAGAGAACATGACACGACTGAGAGTACTTATAACATTTTAGCTGACTGTAC
>JAANSP010002503.1:0-12712 GCA_036850745.1 Homidia socia | reverse complement strand
CCGGTGCTCAAGAAAAACATTCTTTTTAGCCTTGAGCTTGCATGACTGCATTATTTTTTATTATTATTATAAATCCGAAAGTAAAGCATTTCTTAAAGACTGTATATTATTGTGCTGAGCTGAGAGTTGCACAGATGATGTTTTTCGAATAAAAATAAAAACGTAACGTGCATGTTTTCAAAAATTTATAGATTCCATACGACAACACTAAGCATACGCAAAAAATGAAAGAGGATAGCATTCTTCCAAATATAATATTTTCTTTTGACTTTACTCCATGCAGTTCTATCTGTATTTGACTTAAAGTGCAGTGGGTGTAGCAAAACTTGTCTATTGTCTTGAGTACATACTTTTTTTACTATTTTTCCTGAAGGGTGAACATGGCAGTGACGATGAAACGAAATGCATTTTCTTTCTGAATGTCAAAAAGTTCAAGCATGTACACAGAATGAAGAAAATGCTTGGATGGGAAGGTCTCTGCTGTCAACGGAAGGCACTTTTTTACTACAGATCTCTCATGTCCTGCCCCTGCGCCTTTCCGACATTGAATGGTCTGTGCATGACGATGCCATTTGGAAAAAGCATAAAACAGCAGTAATACTAATGACATTTATGTATACTTATATTTAAATACGCAATGTAATTTGAGGCATTGTGTGTATTAAGGAATCACTTCTAAATTTTCTTTTGGCTTCACGTTTAAGATTTTTTATTTTGAGTTCACCGCCCTGTTCCACTGAATTTGGAGGTATTTATACATACAAAAAAGTTCGCAAAGGAAGTAGAAGAAGCTTTTTATAGGCTTCATATTTTTCTTACTTCACGCCTGAGAAGCAAGATTAAAATGCTTCAAATTATTGTTCGCTTCGCTGCATTGTTAATGACTGTTTACTCGACACAAAGTAAAAAAATGTGGAAAGTCAGAGAGGAAAGTGTGACTTTTTTGTTTGGAATCCAAGAGGAGCTCCAGAAGCAGCAGTGGTGAAATATTTATATATTAAATAGTAGGTAGTTGACTGTGAAACTTAAATAGCACACATCTTTTAGAGAAAATTCATAAGAATATTTTTTAGTGAAAATGAAAGGCGAGAGTAAAAGGAAGCTGTCAGAATAATTCTAACCATTCCTCAAAAATTTTATGCCCGACAAAAAGGAAAAAAGACAGAAGAAAACGAGAAATGGTTACATTAATGCACGCGGATTGGAATGGAAGTAGTGGTGTGGTGATATATGTACAATGTGGTATTCTCTTATCATATATTTAGCAACCGAAAAATAATAATAATAGAAAGAAACTCCATAATTCTAGGAACATCATTCCACACCATGTCTTCACCATGTGCTGTGCTCTGTAGCTTTAGCCATATAAACTCACTCACTTTCATTAATTTACACAAATGGAATTATCTTCCTACCGCACACGCACTCACACACAACCAAAAGCATAGTACGCAATGTACACTAATATATTCGTATTTTGGATGTATTTTCTTCCATCTAATGTCATTTCTTATTTTCACTTTTTTATGGAGTCGGATTCTACCAGCAGCAGCAGCAGCATGCGTGTGCATCCATTTATACATGAACATCTCATCGTCGGATTCCTTTCCACTTTGCTATTGCAGCATACTATACATCATCATTTCTTTTAGTTTGCCCAGAATACATAACTTGGCGTTAGCAAGTTCTTTCCGAAAAAAATCTTTAGTGGAATAGCGCATTATTGAACATTGCAACAGTCTGCGTATGTACAGAGTAAATGTGTAATGAAGGAATGACTAGAGTCGTTTCTCATGACATTAATAAGTGCATAAAAGCGTATAAGATTGTCCCTGCGTCATCATCGAGTGATGTGGCGGATGAAACAAAGAAATGGAATGCGAGGCAAAAGCAAATGCAAGCATGCGGCGAGCGGATCAACGGCCACTTTTCTGGACGAGACGGAGAGGAAACAAGCAAGCAAGGAGTAAACGAGAAAAGAGACAAGCAGGAGTCCAGTAGAAAAAGTCTTGATTGAGAGTTGGCAAGTAAAAGTCAAAAAAAGGAAATAGTCACGAGCAAGCAGTTATAATCTTGCCCTTTTTTATTGTTTGTAAAATTAACTTTTGTTGTTAATAAATACTTTTAAAATATAACTTTTCGTCACTAATCGCGTGATTGAGTTTTACACTAAGCGTGTGTAAATTATTTGATTTTGGTAGTTTAGTAAAGATTTATTTAAAGTGACTATCGTGTCCATTATAGGCTTCGCGCATAGTCACATTTCAATCTCTACCAACTGAGCTATCGCAAAGATAATCTCATCGTCAGATTCCTTTCCACTTTGCTATTGCAGCATACTATACATCATCATTTCTTTTAGTTTGCCCACGATACATAACTTGGCGTTAGCAAGTTCTTTCCGAAAAGAAAAAAATCTTTAGTGGAATAGCGCATTATTCAACATTGCAACAGTTCTGCGTATGTACAGAGTAAATGTGTAATGAAGGAATGACTAGAGTCGTTTCTCATGACATTAATAAGTGCATAAAAGCGTATAAGAAATGAGGAATGAGTGGTGCTAGTTGTAGTGGAGCAAGAAGAAGCGGCGGAACAAGGGAGGGAAAAGAAAGGGGAAGGGAAACAAAGGCACGGGCAAAAAGAGAAAAAGGAAAGTAAATTTCCTTTCACAAATGTTGCATTTCTACAGATGTCACAATATTACATGCCTTCTTTGTCATATAATATTTTTTGGTATTACTATTCGAGTAGAGTATAAATTATACACATCATATAACAATGGACAGAAAAGAAGAAGAAAAAATCATCATCATGATGACATTGGCATTGCATTAATAGCAGCAGTGGTACTCTAGTAAATGTAGTATCAATACAAAAGAGAAAAAGGAGATTTTGTACGAACAAAGGAAAAAAGTAATTCTGATTCTGTGTGTAGAGTGTGTATCCATCGTCGTACGCATTTTGATGGCAAACAAGAGAAATTCGCTGTAGTATCGAGACGGCGTTGGTTCGTGGTGGTGGTGGCTGAATAACAATAGCGGCTAGTTTTCTACATACGTGCTTTTTTCTTATTAGAAGCTTTCTTCTTCTACCATAATAGTAATAATAATAATATACATTAGCAGTTCTCTTCACGAGAATCGCTTAAGTGTCTGTCTTGTCTTCGCCTTCCTTTTCCACTTTACTTTCTGAATAAAAGAATGGAGATGCTATCAGAGATAATGTAATAGCTTGTCTATACATTGTTTTCCTTTGGATTATTTCAATTCCCAGTTAGTCAGTTGTTCCTCTGTGTGTGTTTGTACTGACAACAAGAAACCTTTCTGTTTTCTTTTTGCTTTCCATCCTCTGCTACCGCTGCCTTGCTTTATTTTTGCGTAGACACGTTAAACAACTTACTGCTTTGGCTGCGTATTTCACTGACAGGCTCTATTGTTATTGTGTTAATCCGACACGAGTGATGCGTTTCATTAAATTGAGCGACACGTCTGCTGTGTACGATACACAGAAGTAGGAAAAAAGAAAAAGTTTCCTTCAAGAGGCAATATAAAAATACTCTAGATAACGTAATGTCGATTAAGTTTGCGCTGTACAATATTTTATACACAAATTATTAGATTGTAATGTTCGTGGAAAAATTCTCGTTGTCAGTTGTCTTTGAAATGAATTTTGAGAACAAAATTGAATTCGGTAGCTTTAATACAGACATTATTTAACCAGCCGTCTGTCCTCAACTTGTCTGCTGTTGAAGTTGAAGATAAATGGAAATTTGGAGAATCATGTAGGTGGTCTACTGTTCAAAGGTCTACTTTCAAAGAGTTTCCATTTTCAAATGGGGCCAAGATATTTGATTAACCTGTTTCCAAGAATTCCCAAGAGAAGATCTTTCGCCTCTTTCGTGTAAATTACACGTGCTATTGATTAGTTTCGTTTTGCATTAACGCAAAAAAACTTTTACCATTCTTGGCAAATAAAACACAAAGTAGTAAGCAGCGGAAGTATATTACTGTTCAAAGGTCTACTTTCAAAGAGTTTCCATTTTCAAATGGGGCCAAGATATTTGATTAACCTGTTTCCAAGAATTCCCAAGAGAAGGTCTTTCGCCTCTTTCGTGTAAATTACACGTGCTATTGATTAGTTTCGTTTTGCATTAACACAAAAAACTTTTACCATTCTTGGCAAATAAAACACAAAGTAGTAAGCAGCGGAAGTATAGAAACTTTCCCAAACACATTATCGTTGAGTATCTTTGGCTTATCGGGCAAAGGAATGTACAAGTGTTTTATACAGCTCTTAATGTTATTTTTACAGTAGGTATATCAAGTTCCTTTAATACGAGTAATGCATGCGTTTACTAGTACCTAAATAAAATATACACATTAATGTTTAAAAAACTTTTACCATTCTTGGCAAATAAAACACAAAGTAGTAAGCAGCGGAAGTATAGAAACTTTCCCAAACACATTATCGTTGAGTATCTTAAGCTTATCTGGCAAAGGAATGTACAAGTGTTTTATACAGCTCTTAATGTTATTTTTACAGTATATCAAGTTCCTTAAATACGAGTACTCCATGCGTGTACTAGTACCTTAAGAAAATATACACCTAAATGTATGTATGCGTTGAATTCTCGATTAAATAAAGTAAGGAATCGTTTCTTCGCCTGTGTGAGTCTGCCTATCTGCCATTCTCGACTTCAATAATGCAGAGTTCAGACAATAAGCGAACAACTTTTAAAGCTTTAAAATATTTCTAATTGAATAGGAATTTACCGTTACTTTTGCACAGCAATATAGCTTATCATAATACAACAAACAAGTTGCCTGCTTAAAAATGTGAAAGTCAATCTTATTCCGATACAACAACATTATAACAATGGAACAGACAACTTCACCATTGCCCTCAAGTGTAGTGTTTAGTACTTTTGTTGTTGAAAGTAAAACAAACCTTGGCAAAACAAAGCATGGTGATGGCCAAACAAAATACAACAAAAAATTCTTTTCTGAAGACTATTCATACACGTTTTCACAAGGATGTTGTAAAATTAATAGCGAAATATTGTGAGCTGACCATTTCCCAAAATATATAGCTTTCGCTGCTTCTACTGTACTGGACCAATAATAGCTGTGGCGAGACCTCTGCTGATTCTACTACTGTTCTGGTGTTGTTCGCTGCTGCTGCAACTACAACTCTGCGGCAAACAAGTATAGTCTTTTAATACTGAATGCCAATACAACCGCCACACCACAACAATGGTATGCTGTACAATAATATAGTCCAAAAAATTTGGGAAAAGTTTTCCATTTGCTCTTTCCTTTAGTCTTTACCACACATTTTATATGACTGCTGAAAAACCAACACGTGACCTTCCTTCGTTTACGCCGTAAAGTTGCTTGGTTTGGCATAAAATGGAGTATGTAAGATGCCAAAACTTTTCTCAAAATTTTCATTTAAAGTTGAGGATAAATGTATTGCTTTTGCAGACATAAAATAGGTATGTTCCCATATTCATATACAAGTAGATATAAAAGCATAGAGAAGCTATAGATTACATCAAACTAAAACAATATAAAAACATAGACAAAAAACGAATCGCAGAAGACCATATAAAATAAAACGAAAGAATGGGAAAAGTACAGAAAGAGAGATATGCCTTTTTTCTTCTCTCAGCTAGTTTTCTTCTTCTTTTAATATTACAAGTTGACCCAGAAAGTTGGCAGCAGTAAACTTTGCAAACTTATTTCCACAATTCCTCACAAAAGGACGATCATAATGATTAGACTTCCAAGTTCGAATTCAGTACTGCTCCAAATGGTTATTGTGTTGACTCAGAGCAGAGAGAATTAAAGATGGGACATCGTAACAGTTAAAGAATCCATAGCATATTTATTTATATTGCATTGCACGCAATAACCTCTGATCGGCCATATCATCCAAACTGGAATATCACCAACAACGTAGTTAGAATTGAAGCCTTGTGTATACAACTATAAAACTGCCTTGCCACAAAAAAGTTAAACCAAAATACTTTTTGGCTGTCTTTTATACGCAGTGAAAATGGCTAATATAAAATACGTATACTTGAAGAGAAGAGAATTTTGGAGTTGGAAATAAAATACTTTATAGACATCTATGGTCGCTACTTCAAGCTCCTCTTTGTGCACTTGTTTTTTTTTAAACTTTCTCCGTCTACTCGTATGTTTGGAAGAATTTGTAGTAGAAGAGTAAAAGCACTTTAAGTTTATATTTTCACGTTCAAGCTACAGCTACTCTCTATTTGGTCTCATCCCATCGTCAACATACTTTTTTAAAGTTGAACGAAAGTCCTGAATACATGGAACAAGGAGGAGTAAGGAACATTGTTGGACTGCGGAATCAACAGCGCTACCACCACCACCACACTCATATAACTTGAGAGTTTTAGATCGTAACTTTAATGCATCCTATTCAATCTTACCCTTTGAGTTTCACAAATTTTACTTTATATTTTATCTATCATACAAAAGTTGAAATCTGTGCTTTAAAAAGTAACAAGTTCCATCCAACTAGCCATATCTTTACTAAAAAAAAGTTTGGATGATACCAAACTGGAGATTAACTCGTACACTGCCTCACTTGGCTCAGATTTGTCAAGATATTTTCTTTATCATCTTTTGTGGTTGCATCCATTTCCAACAACGTCCAATCCCCTAAAGTTATCTCATAAAAAACTTGCATCTTACGCATATTAGCTATTACTACTGGTTGTTTGAAAGAGCATGCACGCATGATACTACTCACAATAAAAAATCTCACTCACAATTTATTTTAAAATTGACATGATTTTTAAAATAAGAGTTTGTGGTATAAAATAAATAAATAGATGCTGAACAATTGGTGAGGCCATGTGAAAATCAAACTAGTGCAATACCATTTCAAATAATAGTAATGATACAAAGCTGCTAAATGTATTTTTTACTATTACCACACGCCCTTAACGAAAGAGAATTTCCGCGCCGCAGAAAGCTAAAATTACCTCACTCATGTTGTATATGTTGTCTCGTAAAATTTTCATAGAAATAGCTTATGCATAGTTTCCAAAACTTTTATCATGTTCATTTATTAAAAGAGTTGGAGTTGTTGGAGTAATTCCCTTTCATAAATGTCCACCAAGTTTTCAAAAATAGTTTATTCTTTCCGCTTCACCACCACATCACCACCTACACCACTGGCTGTTCCACTAACTTTTAAAATATGAATGCATTTACACATTTTCTTCTTTTCAACTTTTCTCTCAACTTCAATTCCTTCCACACCGTTTTCAGTGATTTAAAACGTCCCATAAACATACTGAAAATGCAATCTTTTTGTAGATATATGTGCAATACCCACTTTATAGAAGAAGGGTGGAAAACTGTATTTCTACGCAAATCTTCATGACCATGAAAAACGAGCAAAGAAAATTGAACTTTACATGCACATGGCACAAGCTATGGCACAAGAATGAGAGGAAAGAAACGGTCAATGTAAAATTGTTTCTGTAAACGTCGCTGCATACCACTTATTATACCTACCCATTATTACGCCTCACGTCTTACGACTACCGTTATCATATCAATGTTTCAAGTGGTTTTGTTATATTTTAGTCAAATATTGTACGAGAATCAGTGGTAGAGCATTTATATAGGTAACAGTATGATTTCCACTTTTACTTGCACCTTTCACCATTCTCGTTATATTTGGAAACATTCCCCTCCTCATCAACTCTTTCTTATCATCATTTTCTGCACTTCTCATGACCATGAAAAACGAGCAAAGAAAATTGAACTTTACATGCACATGGCACAAGCTATGGCACAAGAATGAGAGGAAAGAAACGGTCAATGTAAAATTGGTTCTGTAAACGTCGCTGCATACCACTTATTATACCTACCATTATTACGCCTCACCTCTTACGACTACCGTTATCATTTCAATGTTTCAAGTGGCTTTGTTATATTTTAGTCAAACGAGAATCAGTGGTAGAGCATTTATATAGGTAATAGTATGATTTCCACTTTTACTTGCACCTTTCACCATTCTCGTTATATTTGGAAACATTCCCCTCCTCATCAACTCTTTCTTATCATCATTTTCTGCACTTCACTGCTGGCTAATGTATGAAGTTCAAGCATCAAACTTAACACACCGTGCAATGCAATGGACCCATATATAACAACTCGACCGACCCCTTTCAAGTTTTATACAAATACACACACTCAATGCATGTATGTATATAAACAGTGTGCTGTATGCATGTACCTTTTATATGGTCGTTGCTGCTTCAGCTTTTCCCGTGCCATGCATCCATTCAAAAAACTGGAGAGTAATAATAAAATGAGACTACTTGAAGAGGGGTAGAGCAAGAAACTGCATCAGTAGAGAATATATGTATACAAGTTTTTATATCTTTGTACCTAGCTGAACGTATAAGAGAGCTGGTATATGTGTACCTATCAAAAGACGACTAAACACAACTTGTTGTGATTGTTATACAACATCAGTAACATTTTAATGTAAGCAACACGGCTGTGTTTACCTACCGACATGAGTACTTTTACTTGACTGGTCACAGTCATGCTCTTTTCGTCGTCGGACATTGATCCTGTGTTGAAGAAGAAACGTTAACTATATTTCTTTTCACGACGACACCTGTACTACTAAAAGTGAAATTAACGGGAATAAATGTTGCATGAATTGGAGGAGAAAGCTGTTGTGAGCACGAGGCAAGGTGACTGGTCACACTGAAAACATTTTTAGTTAGATTCATCGCAAACAGTTTGTTGGATAAAATACAAGTCGTTGACAAAAAATCTTTATGGTATGGATTTGCTGGCCGCGTAGGTGCTACTGCTTGTACTTTATGAATTGTTTGAAATGCATGAACCTGGTTACTGGGTGGATGTATATATAAAGTATACATCGCATACATCTATAGTTATATACACCTCAGTATGTTATTCTTGTACATTTGAGCAACACATTTTATGAACTTTTTGGATTGCAATTATTGTAATCTGTGCAAAGAAAAGTTTCTTTTCTATTGTTGTAAAACAGCGGAAAATAAACACTATATAATGTACGTTCGTTGACAAAAAAATCTTTATGGTATGGTTTAGGAAGCGGTACTAGGTGCTACTGCTTGTACTGTATGAATTGTTTGAAACCAGGATGGGTGTATATCTGTATTTTATATACAGATACCTATATAATAAGTATACATCGCATACATCTATAGTTATATACATCTCAATGTGCTATTCTTGTACATTTGAGCAACACATTTTATGAACTTTTTGGATTGCAATTATTGTAATCTGCGCAAAGAAAAGTTTCCTTTTCTATTGTTGTAAAACAGCGGAAAATAAACACTATATAATGTACGTAGCTGTTAACAAAAGGCAGCTAGTCATTTCAATGAAACTCCCTTTTTAAGAGTTTAGTTAACAATTTCCTTAGGGTTAAGCATACGAGCAATATTGAATCTTCCTATAATACTTTTCCTCCAAGTTAAGTGGACGCCGACTTTTATAATAAAAATACCATCATTCCATTTTTCCTACTTTAACAATTTCCTTAGGGTTAAGCATACGAGCAATATTGAATCTTCCTAAAATACTTTTCCTCCAACTTAAGTGGACGCCGAATTTTATAATAAAAATACCCTCATTCCATTCTCCCTACCTGTTTCGTGTAAAAGCTTCAGTAAAAAAGTCTGTCTTTCTGTTAACTTTGCAGTTGTTACACGGAATAAAAAGAGCTTTTGATAATAATATTGATCGAACTGGGATGAAAATCTCATTCACTTTCCTTCGGGATGAGACTTTTAGGGAAAACGAAAAAAAGGGAAAGCAATGTATAGTATTTTGTATAGAAGGAGCAGTATATATAGTAATATTGCATGGCATTAGCGTTAAGTGAACAGGCTACGTACTAAGCTCTAGATTTGCTGCGATTTTATGACCTTTTCCAATAAAAACGTTTTTCAATGTTTTCCTTTACTTGAAAGTGGTTTACTTGCCTTCCAAACTGAATGTGATTGTATGTTTGCAATATTACTCCACTTTACGTACGTATGCTTTGAACACCTATAAAATCTCTAAAGGAAACGGAACTTCCTGTGTGTCATGCTGCTGTTCTATTTAAATACGAAGCGCATAAAAAGATACGAAAAAGTGGAAGAGAAGAAAAAAAAGCTTTCACTGATTTTCTCCCGTCCCAGCCTATGGACACACTCTCTACTACTCCAACCAGTTTTTTTTATCTCTAAAGGAAACGGAACTTCCTGTGTGTCATGCTGCTGTTCTATTTAAATACGAAGCGCATAAAAAGATACGAAAAAGTGGAAGAGAAGAAAAAAAACTTTCACTGATTTTCCCTTCCCAGCTTATGGACACACTCTCTACTACTCCAACCAGTTTTTTTTTACTACTTTACTTATTATGCAGTAAATAAATATGTATCCTGCCAAACAAACGAAAAAAAAGTTTACAAGCAGAAAAGTGTGGCGGCAGGTTCAACAAGAAAAGCAAACTGAAACTGCTCTGCTGCCTCTCTGCTCTGTCAGCAGTACACCAGTTGAAACTCTTTCCTGTCGCCCGCTCTCTCTCTCTCTCTCCAAAGTTGTTAGAGAAATAGTTCATTCATACCGGATATGGGCCGATAGAAAAAAGACCACCCTTTTTGCCTGCTCCAACGTTTGTATGTTATAAAGCGATAAAAAGATTTCACCCGTTACTACTGCTGCGTTGTTCATTTTCTCTATCAGATTTTCTCGGCCGGCACACTGTTACTACCTGTGTGACAACTTTATTGTCTCCTGAATATTTTTTCTGGGAAAAATAAATTTCTTTTCATCTTTAAATGGTTATCTCAATCTCGATCCCAACTTTTTTTATGTTAGAACGGCTTCTTTTTTTTATGTCAATTTTGAAATGCTCATTTCCTCCATCACGACGAGAAAATGCATTTATCAAGTACGGTTGGCGGAGAAGCATAAAAGAGATGGGTAGTAGATAGTCGTTATCTGACGCATCAAGCGCAATAATAACATTGTAATAACTTTCATAATGTGATGACCCACATACATAATGTATGGTAATGTGTTCAATTTTTTCATTTATTTTGCCTTGTCATGCATGCAATAAGAGAGAGATGCTGCCATGCAGAGAAAGAAAAAAAGCTTATGCACACACAAAAAGACCACTGCTTTACTTTTTTCCTTATGTCATCATCATCTTTCTACTAGCTAGAAAAACGGGGAAAGTGAAGAGGTATCGTATCATATAAGCAGCAGCATTATTCGTGACTCGTTCTATTCACTCAATCCCGTACTGATGAAAGTTGAAAATCCCTTCAATCTCCAAAACCAAACCCATCAGCAACGGCTCAATTTCCTTCCTCCTTTCCTTCCTTCACACAATAAATCTCCTAGTCGTTGGGTTCAACAACGCACAAAAAATGTACGTACTTTCTTCAACAGACGGCTATCAATATGGAATGAACTGCTGTGCTTTTTACACGACATACACAAGTGAGCAAGTGAAACCATCATCATGGCACGGTACATAGTGTAAAATTCCTAGTCGTTGGGTTCAACAACGCACAAAAAATGTACGTACTTTCTTCAACAGACGGCTATCAATATGGAATGAACTGCTGTGCTTTTTACACCACATACACAAGTGAGCAAGTGAAACCATCATCATGGCACGGTACATAGTGTAAAAAGGAGAGAAAAAAATGGAACAACCTGTGAGTCTACTAAACTGTACGAGAGAAACTAAGTAAGAAGGTAGTTAAGTATATAGTATTTCTTGTTAGTTGCTTGTAGCATACTTTCCCTTCGTTCATGTCTTGCTACAGTATATCAACTCGTCTTCTCTTCCTCCCATCAACATCTTCCTTCTTTCCTTCGGGAGGATGGCTGAAGTTGCGGAAAAGATGCTTGAGTGAAGACGAAGTAAGGAAAAGAATCTTTCTGACAACGAGACTATTTAGAGTAAAAAATGTGGCGGGTAAAGGCAATAATACAGATGGTAACAGTCATGATCTTTTTTCTCACTGTTACATACAGCTCTCTCGCATCTTCCCTTTTGCAAAAAAATATGCCTACCAACATATAAATTTGCTGTAAGAAATAGATAGTGCTTGGTTGGATGGAAAAAGGGGGCTGTATATAGTATAAAAATGATGATAATAATGATACTTTCATAGGTCGTCTGTAAACATATGGAAGCAATTTTACCTTTTTTCTAGTTTTACTTGTGAACTTGTGTTCAGCAGTGTCTGTCATTATTATTAACTATCCCATCATAAAGTACTCAATTATTATTGACCTGGCAGAAGAGAAGCGTTCAAAGTAAAGAAAATAATGGTCAATAACAATAATGCAACAAAAAAAACTAACTAAAGTTACAAGTGTAAGGGAATTCGCCATGCAATGCCAATTTATCAGCTTGTGTACCTAAATCCAATTTCTTGTGTGTTGGAGATGGAATAGAGTAGTGCGTGCCTTGTCACCGTCCCGGAACAAGTTTAGTTCAATAATCAAGGTATAATAGCGTTAAAAACAAAATATCTTTTGAAGAGTTTCTAAATAATATGAAAATAATAATAACAATGATGATGATACTTACTTAACAAGTGGGACATTGACAGAAAAAGAGACAAACTTCATCATAAAAAGCTCTCT
>JAANSP010002502.1:0-12712 GCA_036850745.1 Homidia socia | reverse complement strand
TTGCTGCCAATCTTTCCTTTACTCTTATTTCTGTGCCTTCTTATTATTGCCATATCTCTGTCTTTTCCTTTTAGAAATCTCAGATATGCTTCATTTGCCCATCGATCCCACACCTCTGGTAAACCACTTTCTCTCATCCTTTCCGCTGTCCTTAGTAGCCAATGTCTATTTTGCGAATAAATTTCCAAAATGTCGGAGTGACAATAGATAACTTGTTTAATTACATGACAAATTATGGGCTCTGATGCTTCAATCTTTCTTAATCCATTCCTTATTTCAGTTTCCATCGCAGCATTCCAATCCTGCTCCATGTAATACATGTTTATTCCCAGATTTATCCCGTACGCAGGATGAATAAGTTTTTCTGTGACAAACTTTGTATTATTCTCAAAGTAGCTCCAAGGCAACTCCCGAAAGCTGGTGTTTATTCTGCTGTAAATTCCAAGCAACTTGAAATCCCACTTGAAGTATTCGTAAAACCCCTTCCCATCAAAGTCATCTACGTCCCAATAAAATTTGAATCCATTTTCAAGGGCCTGCAACAACGTTTTAAATACTTTTGGAGGGGTCGGCGAAACAACCACACTTGTTATTGAGTTTTCATACAGGAGACACATTAATAAGCCAGCGGTTGCCAGAGTGGCGTAAACTATTCTTTGGTCCTTTCCAGCCACGCGTCCTTTCACTACGGCGCAGTAAAATGGGAAAACGGCCACAACAAATATCCAAATTTGGATAGAAAACGGCGCTATCNCCACGCGTCCTTTCACTACGGCGCAGTAAAATGGGAAAACGGCCACAACAAATATCCAAATTTGGATAGAAAACGGCGCTATCCAAACTTCAAAGTCAACTATAGCATTTGCATCTGAGCCTTGTTGCACACAGTATAAAGGGTATATGGCGTGAGTGGAAGAAAACTGCTGACCCATCTTTATTTCCAATGAAACACTGTCGTCATTAAATGTTGTTGTACGAAATGAAATATACTGATGGTTATCTGTTGTCTCTGACACTTGGCTGTTATTTAGTCTGTCGAGAACATCTAAAGAAAGATTGTGTACTGAATTGATGTGCATGACAGTCATGAGTTCGCTGCTGCAGTAGAAAGAATGCTTGTTCATTGGAGATGAGTGGAGTAATAAACGCTTGCAAATTTGCAAACGATCCTCTTTGGAATTTGCATATCTGGAAAAATATTTGAACATCTAAAGAAAGATTGTGAACTGAATTGATGTGCATGACAGTCATGAGTTCGCTGCTGCAGTAGAAAGAATACTTGTTCATTGGAGATGAGTGGAGTAATAAACGCTTGCAAATTTGCAAACGATCCTCTTTGGAATTTGCATATCTGGAAAAATATTTGATATTATTAATGCGGACGAGAACAAGTGCTCGTAAACTTCTTCCAAATCCGTCCCAAAAAATTTGCTTGTGCAAGTTTAATGGATTTGCGAGCAATTGAAAAAAGTCATGGTGAACAGCGACAATGGCGTCATTTTCATTGCAGTACCCTTTACACAGGGCTAATATACGTCGAACAGGAAAATCTTCCTGATTGTTGCTGTAGTGCAGTTGAAGCTTGATGGCGGGGAAATTAATTTCTCGCCTGGAAAATACAACCTTTTCGGGAAATTGTTCACAAGAGAGAAAGAGAAACACTGAAAATGATGTTTGAGATTGATAGTAAAAAGTTTGAAAAACCGGGGAAAGTTCGGAATCGAATTTCTTTTCAAGGAAATATTGGTTTGATGTCAGGATTATTTGGTAGGGCTGTGAGAGTTTAAAGGGCAGCTCCATTCCTACTGAAGAGTTGTACCATTGGGAAAAATGCATTTGGGGAAATCTGTAGCAAAATGGAAAGTTTTGATGTGGAGCTAAAGAGTGCATTTGCAACAAGGTAGTTGGAGCTGTCTAAAGCTGAAAACAGGTTTTCCAAATTTCTGAATTTTGAACTTTTCCCTATTTTCAACAAGTTTGTTGGATTAAAGGAAAGGACAAGGAAGAAAAATATTGTAAAATATTCACCATTTCCCAACATTTTTAAAAGATTTCGCACCGCAAAGGTCGCTGTAAGAAAACTGTTTCCACCGTAATAAAATTATCTATTACTGTCAATCTATTTTGCAAAAAAAAAAGCTTTTAACATGTTTTGTGAATTTATCACTAATTTTCTATCGTGGTGTATTCAGATTGATCTGGCATGTACACATTTTTATATAATCGATTTTATGTTTATCTTTCAATGTCTGATCAATGACCATGATAATTGACTGTAGTTCCACTCCACTTCTCTTTCAACAACTATTCAACTTTCTTGAAAAATGAAAATATACTCCGTTCAAGTCCGTTCTTCATTATTTTTTTAATACTCGACATTAAGTGAAAGTGTTCAATTCAAACTTTAAGAAAATTACAGTGTTTTCATGAGTTTACTACTATACTAAAAGCTTGTCTTGCGTATTTATGCGTCATACGTCAATAAAGGCGATTTCTTTAAGAAAACTTTGTTCTGGATTGTACGATTCTGTAAAGCTAGATGGCAGCTTCAACATTTATTTTTCGCTTGCTAGGGAAGCAACACTACACCATACTACAAAAACACTGCACGATGATACGATACAGCGTAAAATATTTATAATGCCAGAGAAACATCAACAAGAAAAGTTGAAAAACTTTAGATATAGAATTACATACACACGAGGTAACGGTGCTATATAAAAATGACGATTTGCAAGCTAAATTTACTTGCAACTCTGAAAATATTTCTGTCCTTAACAAGTTATTTTTAATTCTTGCAATAACATGTTTTTATTTAAAGGTAGTTTAGCCATATGAATAACAGACAAAAGCAAGTAAAATCAGTAGCAGAAACACATTGTTGCGTTCAGGTTCTGGGAATGACATACAATATATTATTTAATAGTTCTCCTATCTCAGGTGGGGGTAAAAAGACAAAATTAGGTAGATTGGCATTTTTTTCAACCTGATATTGCATATTGTTTCAACATGATTGTCTTATGCTTCTTCGGATTCATCTTTATCACTAAGCGTTCTTTCAAAATCCATAATAATATTAATGCCTATGCATATGCCTACATCAAGAGAGAATACATATATCAGCAATGTTCTTTTTCATGATGATGGCAATAAAGATAGGCCAAGTCTTTTTTCTCTTCTAATACTTCTCCTTTTGTCGTTTGACAAGGATGCCGACGGTCGACCAAGTTGCTAGAATAAAACACAACAACGACACTTACCAGCTCACTCGAGAGCAGCGACTACCTGAGTCACGACAAAAATGTACAGGACTACTGTGCTAAACCAATCTTACCAATATTTTAATATATCAACAAAGTAAAGTTACAAAAACAATCTATAAAACCTCCATGCATTCATCCAAGATTTTTTTACCTGTTTCGCTTGACAATTTTCTCATTTCCATTTAACCTTTCCTACTGTCCCATGATGATGATCATCATCATCCAAAACCTCATTACTTCTAAGCAAAAAGTTTCTTTTTGAAGATACTGTGCTGCTCACGATGAAAATGACTATGATCACCTTTTTCATTTTTTGAGAACCTTTTTTCTTCTTTCAAGCCACCAGTCTGCACCTGTCTCCCAATTTTCTGCTACCTTTGATTCATCTTCTCCCAGTCTTTTTTTCTACTAAAAGTTCATCTTTGTATGATCGGTGTACTCTTTCTGTATCTAATTTTATAACTGTCGACAAGCATGTATCTCTTTTAAGATCTTTTCTTTTATATTTATTTATTTATGTACTTTGTTAAGGTGAAAAAAATATCTAGAAAAAAGGAATAAAAGTACTAAAAAACGACCACCAAGAGCGAGCAAGCAAAGAAAACACGCGTGTGTGTAAAGTTGGGTTACACAACAAGACACAGGGAAAAATTATTGATTGGTTTTCTTGCTGGTGGTGGTGGTGGTGGATGGTGGTGACATATAAAATGTATGGGACATTGGGAGAGCAGAGAATATGCTGTGGTACTACTGGGATATTCTCTGCTTTTGCTGGAGGAAAAGTTGGAAAAGACCATCATGCCATGATGCTCTGCTTTTGGTGAAAAAAGTAAACTGCTCATGAGCACCAGAACACCGCCACCATCATCACAAAACTACAGCATCAACAAGATTATCTCTCTTTCTAGTGCACGACGACTGATCATTTGAAATGATGAGGAGGATCATCACTGGATCACACACATATAAAAGCAAGATCACATCACATCATCACCCTTCTTTTTGATGCTGCTCTCTTTTCTTGTTTCATTTTCCGGCATTTTGTCGTCTGTGCCACCCAGCCAGTTAAATCTAATACAACAGCATATTATTATTATTCTTATTATTACCTATAAACAGTTTGCCTTTTTCTCTGATGAGGAGAATGATGTTGATGATGACAACAACAATCATTAAATGGATCATGTTAAATGCAAAGCCGCGTTGTTGTAGTGGATGTTGATATCAATACCAGTTAGTTGATATGGGAACAAATATATTTGCTGCTGTTGTGAAAATAATGGAGAAAATCCGCTTTTCGGTTCTTTTTACTATTATTTTTTTCTTCTCTCTCTCTCTCTCTGTCGGCCAGTGTCGGTCGGTAGTGATACGCACAAGGAAACACATTAATTGGAGTAAATTGTGTGTGATGTGTGTGCAGTGGAATGAGTGGTTTTTCCGATTGTCGGTTCGATTGTTTGAAAAAAACGTGATGCCGATACGCTTATAAAATGTGTTATATTATTTAATAAAAAAATATATAATAGTATGTAATATGCATATTACATCATTATAGGAATGCTTAAGGAAACTATAGTCTGTTATTATAATTTTTTTGCCGATTTTTTTTACCGGCTCCACTCCAAACATAATAATAATTTTAAAAAGCGGAGCGAGGTAATGTAATTTACTTGCTCCCATAAAAAAGAAGCAACAATGCAACTCTGTAATCATAATGGATATTATTATCATCATCAAATAATAAAGATAATCAAAGCAATCAACTTAACATAGAGCAAGTAAAGTGTAGGTAGAGATGATTATTGCAAAACTGCAGCTAATGGCTTAAGAATCAAGAATTAACGAGTAAAAAAGGGCGAATCAATTGTTGTGAAGAAGAGCAATGAAGAAGACGATTATTGTTGTAAATAAAAAAATGTTGTTTTTTGTAGTAGTAAATTGTTTTACACATATTTGTTGTGACGGACGCTTTTTTGTTTCCTAACAATAATAAACTAATAATGAATGCATATTGCCAATATGATATTGGCACTTGATAGATAAATGTATAAGGTTACTTATGTATATAAATTGTTTAAAAAAAATGAGTAAAGTGGATTGGATTTTATTGAACGAATTACGAAATGCAATCAATGACGAATGGTATGCTGATGATGACAGATTGCGATTAATAGTTGTTGGGAGATACTATTACTGTTGCAATTTGAATCATGTTGTTACTCATCGGTCCCAGTGAATACAACTTCTGTAATGTATATCACTGGGCTTACCTTTTGGTAAACCAGTATTTTAAATCCGTATCCTTCTGCTAAATATTGACAGATACTATAGAAATCTTAAACTTAACTTTCAGTACAACCACTGATGAATAACGGATATTACCAATTTACTCATTCCAATATGCCTGAAGAATTGAACAATGTAAACAAACCCGGAGCTGCAACACGAAATAATACAACCAAAAACGACAACCAGACATCAGCAACAGCAAGGCGTCCAACAATTAATTCATCCTCTAAATTAAATTTAGATAATGGAGCACCAAACCCACGAAAGCATGGCCGAGAAGAAGATGAAGATGCAACAGCTAACGCAACGAAGAAAACTAAAGAAAATGACTCGATGGAAGAAAAAATTAATCTGATACTGCAAAATCAAATAGACATAGTTTCGAAATTGGAAGACATCAAATCTATCCAAGAACAATTGAGTACAATAACTAGAAAAAGTCACAAAAAACACTAATGACATAGCTGAGCTCAAGTCAAATTTTACATTCACGGAACAAAAAACGGACCAAATTAGTACACAAATTGACGCACTTCAAATGCAAGCTGACTCTACTGAATATGAAACTAAAAAACTGAACCTGAATATTGTAGGCGTAAGTGAACAAGCAAATGAAACTGCTGAACAGCTGAGTGAATACATACACTCTTTCTTACAACGAATCACCGGCCGCAATATAGATGTTGACACCATCAACAGAATAGGACCAATGACACGAAGAAAACCACGAACCATTAGAATAAGATTCAAAAACATGGAAGACCGTGACCTTGTATGGACAAGCCGTTTTGAAACGACGCATCCAGAATACGTAAATGAAGATCTTCCAACAAATATGTTCAAAGCACTAATGGTTTTAAAAGGCAAAGCAAAACAGCTGAAAAATCAAGGCGAAACTACCAAAATCAATCTATTCAAAAGGTGTGTGCATACCGCACATAAAACCTATTTTCTCAATAAATTTAATCTTTTTGAAGTTCAAAACACAATTGCCTCTGCACAGGAAGGAACCGAACAAGAAATTCAATCACCAATGGACACCACTCCTTTTTTTAGTGCCAGGCACCAGCAACAATCTGAAAAAGTAGACATATTTAAAAACAAAACAATCAATATTGCTCACTTAAATATCCAATCAGTTTTTAATAAGCAGCATGAACTTGAATTATTGATGAATAACTCTAATATACATATTATGTGTCTTACCGAAACTTTTTTGAAAGAAGACAAATCAATTGACCTAATACAAAACCATGTAACAATTAGATACGACAGAAATAAGGAACAATCAACAAAAAAACACGGAGGCGGAGTGGCAGTTTTAGTGCATAAGTTATTAAAATGTCAAACATTTTTGCTTAAATGTTTTGATGAAATTAAGCTAAACTCAGCTGTAGAACCAGTTGCAGTAAAAGTAAAATGGAATAACCAACGGCCACTACTGATTATTTGTATTTACAGACCCCCAAATTACAAAGTTGACGCAGTAGAACATGACATTGTAGCTATTGAAAATATTCTGAAAGAAGCGACAACTATGAAACTTGACTACATATTGTGCGGAGACTTCAATTTAAAATACCCATGGAGTTATTCAAAACTTGAACACGTTATTCGAAAATATGATGCCAAGCAGCTCATTGAAACTAACACCAGACAGAACTCACTACTGGATCTCATTGTAGTTCAACAGAAAATGAAAATACAAAATACAAATGTGTTTGACGCACACATTTCTGATCACAATGTCATATATACGGAATACTGCATCGAAAGACAGCCAAAAACAAAAACTAAAATATCCTACAGAGATTTTAAAAACATTAACCTTGAAATGTTTTACAATAATGTGATGGAAACTGATTTCAACTGCAACTTACATAGTGTAGACCAAAATGTGAATAAAATGATTTTAAATATTACTCAACTGTTTGCAAGACATGCTCCTCTCAAGCAAAAAACAATTTGCATAAACCCCAAAATTGCTAACTTATCTGCGCAAACAAAACGGTTAATAAATGAGCGTGACAAATTACAACAAATCTTTAAACTGACAAATAATCTCGATTACCTTAGTGAATATAAAAACTTAAAAAAGCAAGTGAAAAAACAACTGCAAAGTGATAAGCGTAATCTATTAAAAGAGAAAATTGACAATAATGGTATTTGGGATACCTTTAATAAAATGACCAAAATGACATCCTCTCGACAGAAAATGCCATTCACTGCAACACAAATCAACTCATTTTTCAAAAACATCTCAACGACATCATCAACTGAAACAGCTACTTCAGAAAATGAATATGAATGGAATGTACCAAAATCAGCAACTAAATTTATATTCAACAATATTACTTCTACTGATGTACGAAAGGCATGGATCAAAATGAGACACAAACATAACAAAAGTGAAGATTCAATGGGAATTTCAAATATTATGTTAACCTTTTTATTAAATATACCGAAATTTCCATATTTACTTGCAAATATTTTCAACATGATGATCAACCACGGATATGTACCACAGTGCCTCAAAGTTGCTAAAATCATACCGATTCCAAAAACAACAAACATTCTTTCATGCAGTTGATTTGCGACCAATTTCTATACTACCAGTTCTTTCAAAAATATTTGAAAAAGTTATTTACTTTCAACTAATAAAATATGTCACAGAAAATAATATTTTATCCGATTTTCAGTTTGGATTCAGGCCATATCACACGACATCACATGCTGAGTTATTTTTGAAAAATATCATCAAAACAAATTCGCAACAGTCTCAAGAAACAGCTATAGTGGCACTCGACATTAAAAAAGCCTTTGATACTGTACCACGGGCCTTATTGATTCATAAATTACATTATTATGGAATTTACTTCAAGTGTCTAGAGTCGTACTTAAGTGATAGGCAGCAATTTATATCTGTTAATAATGAGATTTCAGAAATTATATTCACATGGATGTTTAGTTCTCAAACTAACAAGCACCGTTTAAAAAAAGAGTTCAAGTATCTTCTTGAGTATCTCTGCCTGAGAGTATTTGAATAATAATATCCGAGTAATTACGGGGAAGGATATATATACATGGCAGATGTATACGGAATAACGGGGAAGGAAAAGACGCCTCCAGTCTAGTCTTACACGTGGAGGGAGTTGTGATATATATTTTTTTGCTTAGATTTTTGGATCTATCTTTTTTTTCGGTTTTGAGCTTGTTAATAATTCAGGTTGTTTTTCTTGGGAGGTTGTGATTTTTTTTCAGGAGAAGAGAGAAAAAAGGTAAGTTTTCTTCGTTTTTTTATCTCTAGAGTGTGTGCACACAGTTGGGTTTAAAAATAGCCATTTATGCGGACGACTCGCAAATAGTTAAAAGTTTCAAATCAAGTGAAAGTTATGAAGATAAATCAACAGCTTGAAAGTGACTGCAACCTAGTACTCCAATGGATGAAAATGAATCATTTAACATTGAATGTAAACAAAACTGAATTGCTGTACATCTCCAAAACTAAAGTGAACTCAAATTTTTGCATACAAATTGACAATACAACCATTGCAAGCAAAGACTATATTAAAACTTTAGGCTTGATAAAAGACAACAAATTGAATTGGAAAAAACAAATTGACAATGTAGTAAAATCATGCAACAGAGGATTATGGAAAATCAGATCTTTTTATCATTTATTATCAGACAAACATTTACAATTACTAACTGAATCTCTTATTATATCAAAACTTTATTACATGTTTCCTGTGTGGAGTGACTGTGATAAAACTTCGTTTCGAAAAATTGAAAAAGTTTTTAAAAGTGCCACAAAAGTTGCAAAACTCAATCAAAATGAAAGCCTTATGTGGCTTTCACCAAACTATAAAATGCAATATGACATAGGTGTCTTAACTTTTCAATCCTTAATGCAACTAACTCCAAATGTTTTACAAAATAAAATACGTGAAGATAACATTACCTCCTTTCGAACTCGAAACAAAGAACACTTCACAGTTAAAAATAAAGAAACCTTTGATTATCTTGAACTCATGTTCACAGAAACATGGGCAAAATTACCAAAAAATGTGAAACAAAGTAATAACATCAACATTTTTAAAAACAAACTGAAACTTCATCTCTTAGATGAACAAAACAAACCAACAAATGACGATTTATTAGACATTTCTTGTATGGATGAAATATTTCTTCATGTTATTTTTAATGCAACTAAATAAATACTAATAATAAAATTTGTAACCAGTACCATTGAATGAATGTAATATTAAGCATAAAATATTGACTAATTAATTAATTGTATTGTATCTAAAACTATTTTGCTATCCTAATATTTATCAGATAGAATTAATCATTTTGTCCTGTTAGCGTAATAGCCTTATTGTTAAGGATGCTAACTTGTATACTAAATAAATAATAAATAAATAAATTATGTATGGAAATATTTTAATGTGTTTTCTCTTCGTCGTATTATAAGTAGTTAATTTTATGATGGGATAGATTTCAGTGTACTTAAGAAGAAGAAGAAGAAGGTTTCCCTAAAAACCTGTTCTTTTGAGTATTCATTTTGCAAAGTCAAAAGGTATAGACACAAAGTTCCAATCTCCATAAAAGTGACGATCATCATGATGATTATTATTATTATTACGATGCCATATGCCATTTAACAACGCATAAAAGCCGATCTTAATGGCACCGTTAATTCCTACTCCTTCTCAGATTCACTCTCTGCGAAACCTTTTGATTCGTGCATGCATACATAATAAAACATAAAACAAAAAAGTCTTAAGAACTTTCTCTCTCTTTCTCTCCCATCCATAACCAACCAACCACCCTCTTGTACACATTACGTTCAATTAATTTATAAGCGTGTTATAGCGCATCTCCCGAGATTAAAACCGCACGTGACACGACATCAAGCCAAAATACAAGCGTACAATATATAAATAAGCAAGCATATAAAACCCACACACAAACACACACCGGCTCTTTTTATTATTGGCGTACACAAAACAGCTCACGGAAATATACCTCTCTACTTTTATATTCCTTTGATGATGATGATGAATTCGTTAGTTTGCTTCTCTCTTACAAGATGTTCGTTAATCAATCTCCTCTTCTTCATCGTCATCGTCGTCTTCTTCTTGTCATTTTATTATAAGCAGACGAGAGAGAGAGTAAAATAATACGCTTGTTTTTACGACTGTTCTCTTTAATTTTCTTTGTAATAAGGCAGGACAGCAGCATGATCATCAGAGGAGAAAGAGATGACGACAAGCGCGATTAATAAAACGTCTCTTTTTCCTGGCTGGAGGCAGGCAGAGAGAACCATGTAATGATGTCGTGTTGATTCAAAGTGTCCGTGTGTTTAATCTTCTTACTTGTAGCAGCTCTGGCTCGCTTTTCCTTTCTATATATGACCACCATATCGCAAAACATCAAAAACAAGTTTCTTTTTTGTTAGCCGTGTAGAAGCTCAAGCGAGTGAGCTTGGCTTTTTGTGGTGGTGGTAGTGGTGGCGTTTCTTCTTCTTCTTCTTTTATTATGCGATTCTGAATGCAAACAGTAAAGTAAAAGGGAGAGCAGAGCGAGAACATTATGCAGCAGAAGAAACAGCAGCAAAAGCTCACCATTTTAAGAAACGTAACCCGCAAGCATAATAATAAGTGTAGCGAGAAACTCGTCAGTGTTGCTGCTGCTGCCACCAGATCATGATGATGCAATAATTTTATATGATGATGGACGAAATGTACAGGCTATTATTATTATTGTATGAACGATCGATCCGCCATCAATTTACATGAATGCAATAAAGAAATAAATAAAATCTGAATTTTTTTTCAAAATGTTTTATTTATTTAGACAATTTTCAAAAAACCAACTCTACAAACTATACTGGTAATACCTACCTGTTGTAATTTAATTATTGTAATTATAATTATTATTTACGTTCCAAAAAACAAGGGAATTTCAGGACAAACGTGTGTAAACGTGAACACATCCCGTATAATAATTATCTAACTACTCATTACTCAACAACAATCTCATTAAGAAGAAAAAACCGTACACGTGTGTTTATATTTAAATACCGGGTGGCAACCTAAGATGTCCCAGGTTTCTTTTAAAGATTTCATAAAAGATATATTGTAATTATAATTATTATTTACGTTCCAAAAACAAGGGAATTTCAGGACAAACGTGTGTAAACGTGAACACATCCTGTTTATAACTATCTAACTACTCATTACTCAACAACAATCTCATTAAGAAGAAAAAACCGTACACGTGTGTTTGCATTTAAATATATTTACAGTCAAAGTACAATTCTGGTAACATGTTATTCACCGTTAAAAATAATTTAAAACCTTAAATACTGAATTGTTTTTTTTAAATTGTTTAAAAATTCTCAACTCGCCCCCTTCACTCATCATCGTCGTCAGCATACATTTTTAGTATATCGTGTGTGTATATACAAACTTATTGTTTTTTTTTTGTTCGTGACTAGCAAATGTGTATATTATTAATATTTAAATATATTTACAGTCAAAGTACAATTCTGGTAACATGTTATTCACCGTTAAAAATAATTTAAAACCTTAAATACTGAATTGTTTTTAAAATTGTTTAAAAATTTCTCAACTCGCCCCCTTCCCTCATCATCGTCGTCGTCAGCATACATTTTTTAGTATATCGTGTGTGTATATACAAACTTATTGTTTTTTTTTGTTCGTGACTAGCAAATGTGTATATTAGCAGCGTGCACAATTGTGTGTGTGTGCAGAGAAGTAGGAGGACTATTATTTACAATCGTGTGTTTTTTTGTGTGGTTGGGGTAACTTTAGAAAGTGCAGACTAGACTAATCAATCAATGATGTATAGTAATTATTCTTAATAAAAAAGACGTTTTTTTATATTAAATTATATTGCAGTTGTGGGTTGTAGTAGTGCAGTGTTGTTTTTTTTTGCATTTTGGTGTTGCACTTTACATGTGGGTAATTTAGTATTATTATTTTGTTGTGGTGTTCTTTTTTTCTTCTTCTTCCTTTTTATATGTATGTACAGTTGTAGTAGTAGTAGTAGTAGTAGTGATCGTGATCAAGGCACTGGAATATATTTATAATATGTAGATTTATATGTTTACTTTTGGAGTTTCTCTCCTTTCA
>JAANSP010002500.1:0-12716 GCA_036850745.1 Homidia socia | reverse complement strand
TAATGAAGGAGAAGGGAATACGGAGAAAATGTATGTCACTTTTGTGACATGACGATGAAAAAATGCGAGTATTATATATCTTCACATGTATATAGCCAGGTGGGATTTATGTCATTTATATGGACAGTGACAGTATTACAGGAATAAGATTCTATCTTGCTGGTAGAAAAGGAGAGAGAGAAAATAGTAAAACTAATGGGCTTTTTGGTGTGCCTTCAGCTGATTTTGGTCTTTTGTACGTTGACTTGTTCAATAATAAAAGGAGTGTCTTTTTCCTCTTCATCATCATCGTAAAATTAATGACTTTCGAGTGAATTGCTTTGAAATAAAAATCCTTTGACATTTTCTCATATATCCAAATATAGAAAGTATATGAAATGAATACCTACCTATATGTGCGGCGGTGGTTGACAAAAATATGAGTGATTCATGAGAAAGCAAATAGTTTTATGTTGTGTCTGGAATCCCAAATTGAGATTCCCAAAGTATTTGCTGACATCAGCAGCGCTGTAGGTATTAAGTATTTTTGTTTGACTTTTAATTGCTAAATCATTGTTAATACATGTTCTAACTAACTGACGCCTCTGTGATGGCTATAGTGTAGCATTACCTACTTCTCATTCATAAATTGAGTTTACATATGTATACCTCCCTGTAATGTGAAAACTATATTCAAAAAATGTTCCAATTAGTTTTCAAAAATTATTGTAATTGTTCATTAAAATGCTTACTCTAAAAAGAGAGCCTTCAATAAAATTGCCAATTAATAGAATAAATCATTTTTAATTTGAACCAGTTAGTAGCTGGTGCGCACACTGCGCAGTCAAAAGAATTATTATTGCCAAAAAGAAATCTTATCAAATGATATTTTTCTTTTTTGCGACTCACAATGAAAAAGTAATAATTAATACTCAACAACAGTAAATTATTTTCACTCTATACGCTTTTAATTCTTTTTTTTGAAATNAACAACAGTAAATTATTTTCACTATATACGCTTTTAATTCTCTTTTTTTGAAATGAGCGAAAGATCAATGGCATCAACTCAGCTTGCCTTCTGCTGCCACTCACTCACCTTTTTGCCATTTAGATTAGCAAATAAATCTTGATTTTTTTACGATTACTGTTTTTCTTTAGTGCTGGCTAATCTCGCATTAAAAAATGGCCATTTCTCGTTGGTCAGCTGTTATTGCTTCTTCAGTTCAGATGATTTTTTTACAGTGATCTTCTTGATTACTCTCAGAGCAGCAGGAATATCACCATTGTTTTTTTTTTGCAAATTAATGGCTGCATAGAAGCAGTGGCATTATCATCATCGTATTATGGCAGTTGTTCTTGTTGGTGTTACAATTACAATCTACCTGCGAATATGTTTTTTTCTAATGACCAACAGCTTCTTCTGTGGTGGTGGTGTGCTGCTGCTGCTGGTACGGGTTAACTGGTCAAGTTTTCCAAAATCTGTTCCATCTAATCTCTATCAAGCACATACACAAGACTTGTCTTTGTCTATGCCACCATCATAGACAACGAACGGCAAAAACAGTAATAATCAGACTAAAAGAAAATACACATTGATCATTTTGATCTGATGGTATCATATCAATTTCTTAAATTACACCATGTGGACGTTCGTCGCTGTTCTAATGCTTCGGGTACAACAGCTACTTATTATTTACAGAGCTGTTTTGTTGCTTCGATCGATAATACAGCCGTTAATCACTAACACAGTCAAAACAACGACATATATCTACATTAATCTTTAATCAGACTAAAAGAAAATACACATTGATCATTTTGATCTGATGGTATCATATCAATTTCTTAAATTACACCATGTGGACGTTCGTCGCTGTTGTAGTGCTTCGGGTACAACAGCTACTTATTACAGAGCTGTTTTTGCTTCGATAATACAGCCGTTAATCACTAACACAGTCAAAACAACGACATATATCTACATTAATCTCTTGCCTGAAAAAATCTGTCCTCTTTTTCATTTTTTTCGTTTACCTGCTACAAGTCATTTCTTGCAGCAAGCATTCTTCTTCATCAAGTGCCAAACTCACGTCAACATTTTTTTCTAATAATTAAATCAACGGTTGCAGGTGAACAATAAAATTTTCAAAAGTATAATAAAAATTTAGTAGTAGTAATAACAATAAAATTGTAATAATACTTTGCATCTTATATGTTTTGGCACTTATTATGATGGGAATAATGGCATTGTTGTTACCATTTTATTTTCATGATTGATTGCCTGCTTACTACCATGATATGATAATAATATCCATCATTTATCATGATGATGAGATTTCAGTGCTACTGTCACTGTCAGTCAATATATTTCAGCAATATTGTTTTGCGCGGTAGGTGAGCGAGTGAGGAGTATGGATGGAATTCTGCAGACGTTTGTCTCTTCATTCACATTCTTGGTCACTAAATAGCAAGCTTCTGTTCTTCAGCGTATCATTCATTGACACCAAAAATTAAAAAGATTCAAGTATTCTTGAACCACCACCACATTTCAAGATAAGAGCTTTTTTTTGCCGAAAACTAGAACTGATACTCATTTCTTTTCTTTTTTGAAAAAAAACAGGCATGTTATCATTTATGTAAAGTTATTTCACTCAATCAAATCTCACAAGGAGTCTACCGATACGCAAGTTACCCAACCCAAGCATATGTTGCAGGATCCTGTTTCAATAATAAAGTGGGTAGAAAATGTCAGAGAAAATTTCTTGACAGTGACTTTTTAATCGTTTTGCAGCATTTTAGGAATATGTGCTTGTAATAATATGTTGACAGTGACTTTTTAATCGTTTTGCAACATTTTAGGAATATGTGCTTGTAATAATATGCGCTAAAGACTTGTTACTGGCAATGCATATGCATTTTTTCTATACTTCAAAAAGGACGATAGATACACAGATTGCAGCAAGAAAGCATATTATTATCGTCAACACTTCTCTCTTTTTCTTCTGCAGACCACCGATCTAGAATTCCAGAATTTAATGTGAAACAGACTGGCTCCTTAAAAAATCTTCACTATATTCCCAATTCCACACCATTCGCGATTCTACCAACAAATCAGATTGGGTCTCGAGTATGCTGCTGGTGCAGATGCGGACATAAAGAGTTGTTAATTAAAACAACAGAAGAAAACAAGAGCTGCTGTTGTTGCTCCTGTTGTTCCTTTTTTAATTTTATTGACTATATAGTACCTATGCATCTATATCTCTTGTTGCTCTGATCTCTGCCACTTGCACTTTTTCGACTTTTCACAGTAGCATAGTAATATTACATTCTTACTGATTGTCTGACTCCAAATTATTATGTGCTGCTGTTGCTGGTTGGGATGACCCTTCCTTTTTTTTCTTCCTTTCTTGTCTCCGCTTAATTTTTTTCGCCACATGGGTAATTTTAATTCATACTCTGATTCCATTTTTCTTCTTTATCAGAGCAAGAAAATGTTTTCATCATCAACATTATTACAATAGCACTACTGTGAGGTGGAAATCTGAATAATTAAGATGCGACTTGCTTAATTAGAATGGTTGGTGGCTGGCACCGACCCTGTTGCTTTTCTGCATTTAAAAAAAAAAATTATTCGTACGCGTACACATTTTGATTTTCTTTTTATTTCAGCATCTGTTTTTAAAGTCTTTTTGATCTTCTTTCTCAGCAGTAATAATAATTGTTATTACCACAATGATAAAAAGAGTTGGATGCAAATGAGCGACATGGGCATGTGCATGTACACCAATAAAAATGGTTTGCATGCTCATGTTCAACATTGCATATTCATATATTTTATTAAACGATCAAAAATGATGATGTTCTTCAAATGTCCAACCGGGTAGTGGTAGTGGTTATCTGCTGCTGCTGCTACTGCTGTGTTATGATATTATTATTAGGTGGATGATTAAAAACAAGCTGTTCAGTTAGCAGCATTTAGCAATGCCCAACAAACAATGCTTCATGCGGGAAATTTGCATGAATGATGAAAATGTGTGGCTGTTGTAATGATCAAGATCGGGTTTCTTCCTTGATCATCATCATCATCATCACGGAGCATTCGGCATGTTTATTTTAAATGAAAATATTTCGCCTCCAACTATGAATTGATAAGAAGGATGAGAGTCAGTTGGACAGCCTATAAAGCTCTTCTTGTATCTTTATATATTTTTCAGCCTTAATTTTGCACAAATATTGGTATCGTGAAGGAATGCAGTAGTGCGGTCGAAATACTTTATGTAATCTCTTTTGTTGTTTCTCTTGTTTCACCTTTCACCTGCTGTTGAGTGGGTGAGCCGTTTGCTCGCTTGCTCGCTGATGATACTACTTACGAGCATGTTTGATGGATCGGAAGAGAAAAGGATTTGATGAGCTGTTATAATGTGTCCTGCTGTGAGTAAATGAAAATATGTGATTGCTCCCGTGTTATTTTGCCCTGTGCTTCCCATACATCCTTCACCAGTCAAAACTTTACTTATCGAGATGGGGCACGCACAAAAGAGAAAAGTAGTAACAGCGAACAGCAGCGTAGCGGGGTTAAAAGTCATCACGAAATTGCAGCGATCATCTCAACCAGAAGAAGCAGAAATGGAAAGAGAATAAGTTTGTCTTATGTCTTGTTAGCAGAAAAGACAAGTTGTAATATAATTCTGTTTATTCACTTTATATAGCTCATGCAATGCGCCTGTAAAACAAGTAAAAATTATTGAAAAACTAAGATAATTCAAGTTTTAATGCTAGAGCTTTTTGTAAAACATTTCTCGTAAAAGTCATCAAAGACACAGAGCGTTAAAGCGTAATTACCCTTTTATGATGACTAAAAAAGGTACATTTAATTGGAAAAAAATTCAAAGGGTACATTTTTTGCCTTTGACAAAGTGTGTAGTATGTTCTCCTCAAGAAAAATAAATGATATACGGGCCATTAATATAAAAAAACGTGTAAGTTGAAGGAGGAGCCTCGGTCAAAAAATGAAGTCAAGCTGAGCTTGAGCTATGAACTGCTCTGTATTTTCTCTAGAACTGAACAGTTGGATATAGAAAAAGCACATCTTTTATGGTCTGCTTTTTCTCCTCTAAAAACTGACAAGAACGTGCCCTTCGTCGTAATAAACGACTGATCGACAGGTGTGTAATACGTGCGATTTTTTCTGGTTCTCTGTCATCTTTTTATGGAGAAGCTGGCTAGATCAACTTTATCCTTCTTCAAGTTTTATTTTCATGGTGCACCATTTGGTCAAAGTCGAAGAAGATGATGATGATGATTCAAGAAGAGAGAGAGAATAGCGATTAAAAGGAGGAGAAGCTAAGAAAAAATCCAGAGCTGATATACTGTTGCATTTGTTTGTGATGATGAGGATGATGATCAACTGTATAGCTTGGCTGTTTGGTCGCCGACAAGAAAAAAAGTCAAAAGGATACAGTAGTTCAACTACTTTTACTTTATTGTTCGGATTATTGCAAGGAAAATGAGGAGTAGCATCAGGAGTGGAGTAATAGACGAGTAATAATAATAATAGTTTAGTTAACAGATATAGCCACAGGTTTAAAAAAATCTACGTAACGAGAGAGTACAGAAAAAAGAGATATATAAAGAGAATTTTTTATAGACGAGCATCATGATCACTTTTTGACTTTTGACTCTGACCATCATATTGTATTAATGACCATGCAACTCTTTTTCAGAGGAGAAAACCACTCAGCAGCTGTTGTTTGTGTTTTTTCCTGGTGCTATTGCTCTTCTTCTTCTTCTTATTAAAAAACCAGGCAAGGTCTTTTGCAGCAGATGACGACGCGACGTTCATCATCATGATCACGCTATTCAAAAGAAAAAAAACCGGAGATGTTCAAGCTGCTGCTACTGCGCTGATGATATTCTTCTTGGTTGGTTGAAGATTCTTATTCTACTTTCTTTTTTTACGTTGCACGGTCATCATCATCATCGTCAGCACCAAAAGAGGTTTTGCTGGATGTCTGCTGAACTTGCGGCGAAAATTTAGAAGAGTTCATGCATGGCACGAGCACAAGTTAAATATTCTACTTTCTTTTTTTACGTTGCACGGTCATCATCATCGTCAGCACCAAAAGAGGTTTTGCTGGATGTCTGCTGAACTTGCGGCGAAAATTTAGAAGAGTTCATGCATGGCACGAGCACAAGTTAAAATCATGTTTGGTTTTTTTCTTCTTCTGTTGTGGATGCGGAGAAGAAGACTTTTTTGTCTGATTTATAGAAACATGCTATTTCTCTGCTGGAAAGAGCCCTGTGGCATCTTTTCTCTGGTAATGATGATATACTTGTATCAGCCAGCCCATTAGAGAGAAAAATGAATATTTTTTTTTGAAAAAGAAGTTTACTTACTTAGTTTATACTGGAGTAAGCTAGATAATATTCAAAGCTCATCAAGTGCCTAATCATCGGCAAATATTTTAGCCACTCTATTATCATTAGCAATGGCATTTTTCACTAGTTATTTTTTGCATATTTTTTTTTAATCATTTGCAGACTTTGTAGAGAAAAATGAATAATTTTTTTGAAAAAAGAAGTCTACTTACTTAGTTTATACTGGAGTAAGCCAGATAATATTCAAAGCTCATCAAGTGCCTAATCATCGGCAAATATTTTAGCCACTCTATTATCATTAGCAATGGCATTTTTCACTAGATTTTCTTGCATATTTTTTTAATCATTTGCAGACTTTGTTTCTCTGATTTTTTAATGTATATCAACTCTCAACATGTTAGGTATTTTGTTTATGCGTAAAACGGCCATTTTCTTCCTGAGTCGTTGCGACTAAATACTTATTTTGTGCATAATCATATGCATAATTTATTTTTCTTTTGAGTTATTTCTTTCGTTTGAAACAATAATTATTATTTATCTTTCTTTTCTTATTGTTATCGGAACAAATCAGGTTCGGTTTTAGTTTGATCTTAGGGAAAGGCTGATTTCACTGGTTTTCAGAATGACCATCTGCTCTTTTTTGCCGATTGCTCATTTTTTTTCTTCAAGATCCCTTAAATCTGGTAGACAAGCTTGCATCATCCCTGATAGCTTTTTTAATTTAAGCTACCCGTTTATTTATCGGTTTTCTTATGTGCAACTGTTGCTGTTTATCCATTGTTATGACCAATCTTCAATTGTTCAATATTTTGAATACAAAAAAACATTTTCTTGCATCACTTTGTAAAAATCACTGGAAAAAAAATTGCGGACATGTAATAGCAATTGAAATGACAAAGTACTTATGCATACAGCAGATTTTAATGGCAGTTGCGTATAAAAACGTGTTCAAATATATGCAGCGTTCATATTACAAAAAAATATCCAGAGATATCTGAGCAATTGAAAAAAACTCTTTTTTTCGCAAGATAAATAGATACAGGGCCAGTGCTATCATCCATCAGTCAATCCATCTGTTAACCCGTGGCTGGGCTTATTTTCACTTGAATTTTTTTAAACAACCTTCTCGGTGGCGCAAGCAACGCAAGCACACATTCCATTTTAAACAATGAAAAAATTAATGTTGATGATGGCGATCGCTGATCTGGATGATGAACTGGATTTAGAAAAAAAGCAAAATTTACTGCTTGGTTAGAGTTGTTCATCTGTTGCTGGACACAAAAAGTACGCAACAGTTGTTGTTGCGCTGATGCTGCTGCTGCTATTGCGAAAATTTGCTGGAGTGTTAATAGGCTTTGATTTAATATGGCAAATAAATACTGTGGTGGCACAAAGCAGCGCTCTCACCATATAATAATTATTCTGGAAAAAATCGAAATGCGGATTTTTTACTGATTGTTGTAATTTCTCTCTCCAGTGGTCTCCTCACTTGAATATTTATTTGTATATTTTTGTAAACTTGTCCAATTTTTTTCTTTTGCTTCCTATCACAAGCCATAAATAAATAGTGCCATTGGGCTCAACACAGCAATAAAAAACCGGGCCTGATAAAGTTGACTTAAAAAGTTGATGGTGCGGAGCCAGCTATAAAATTTTATGCATACAAAATGTACCTGTGACTTTTACTGCCATTTTTACAAAATGCTCACAACGCAACAGTCTGTTGTGTGTGCCTTGGCGAGATGCTCTGCACATGTTCCACTTATAATCTTGTGCAAATCTCTGTCTTGTTCGTGGTGGTAAAATGGTGCTTTTTTAACAGTTTTATCTAAAATACAACGGGGAGAAAACAGCAGGAGGAGGAAAGAGACAAAAGGGAATAATAATAGGAGGTTTATCAACTTTGTTGCCTTTTTTTGAAACATATACTTTTCAAGTGGAGTTACGTTACAATTTGCAAAAATTCAAAAATCAACAGATTTAACATGGTGCCTGTTGCTTTCTTTTCTTTAGGCATTTTATTTTTATCCTTTAGGCATCCCAACTGCTGTTGCACAGATTTGCTGCCTAAGTAAATACATAAAACAAGTGATCAAGTGGTGGTGTAAAACGACATGTGCATTGCTTCAGCAAATGCAAAAAAATCTTAAAATACATCATCATCATCAAAAACCACAATGATTTTGAAGGCTGAAGAATGGTCATATGGCCTTCTCAGGAGCATTAAAATGAAGCGAAAAAAAAAATTGTTTGGCTGATCAAGAGACTGACTGTGGAACTGGTTGCATTATTGTACTTTTGCTTTTTGTTCACGCTGTATTTTTGTTATCTGTCTGTTCTGTGCAAGTACCTCTCTGCCTGCCAGTCTGTAGCATTGACTGATGAAGAAGGTGTGCAATGCACATGTCGTTTTTCTCTCTGCTCTTCTGTTGCTAAAATTAAGTTGACTTGACTTTTGATTAGTCTGCTGCCTACAAAAAAAATCCCTTTTTTGTTGTTTCAAAAGTGTCGGTTGATGTGCAAGTCACAAAAGACAAAAGGTTAATGGATGAATCTGATCATTAAACTACATATTTTTTTTCAGCTGCTACTACAACCTAACCAACAACCTACCATTATAAATACAGACGTTCATACATTATTATTATGTACGTGCCCGCCATGCCTACTTTATCTGTCTGGTCTATTTGTCTTAGGCATGTGCTCGTATGTTGCTAAAATTAAGTTGACTTGACTTTTGATTAGACTGCTGCCTACAAAAAAATCACTTTTTTGTTGTTTCAAAAGTGTCGGTTGATGTACAAGACACAAAAGACAAAAGGTTAATGGATGAATCTGATCATTAAACTACATATTTTTTTCAGCTACTACCAAACCAACAACCTACCATTATAAATACAGACGTTCATACATTATTATTATGTACGTGCCCGCCATGCCTACTTTATCTGTCTGGTCTATTTGTCTTAGGCAGTCATCCATCCATTCTTTTTGCGAGAGTAGAGACAATTGTCGTTGTGAGTGCTATTTTTTACCAATTTTCAAGGTTAAAAGATTATAGTTCTTTAGTCTACTCGCTAAACTGAAGTAAACGGGAGTAATGACACATTATCATTTTTTTGTAAGGAAACTTTTAAGTGCAAAGTTTGATTCGTCCAATTTTTTTCTACACAGATTTTCAGTAAAATATCTTGAAATATTTAGAGCAAACCTTTGGACGTCACCTGAAGAAATCCAAGAAAAAAAAAGATGAAATGGATGGAATGTGCAAACTGCTCATTTGTTGTTGGCATTAATACAAGTAGTATTTTAAACAAGATTAAGTGAAAGTATTTTACACAAAACAGTAGTTGTAAAACATAACTTTTTGACAAGAACATAAAAGCATAATAATAAGTTAACTGAAAATAAGAGTAAGTTCGTGTATACGCAGGTAACTAACTGCTTGGCATGCATTAATATGAAATAAAACAGCGGGGGTTGCACATCACGGAGCATTATTTAAAATGGCTATGATGGTGGTCCAAAATGTCCTGTTTACTTACACATTCCTCATCTTCTTCTTCTTCAGCAGCAGCAGCAGTGCACTTTTACACCGTGTTTTTTAGTTGCTTTTGTAATATAATGATGTGTTTACACTTATATTTAATTTGTAATTGTATTTGTAAAACGTGGTACATCAGTCATTACATTCCTTCCTGGCAGGATATCTGTTAGACCTTCTGTTCCATTTTATTATTGCTGCTGCTCCAAAAAAAAAATAGGCAAAATGCAATATTTTAATAAAACCTTCACCCAAGGAAAGAAAGTAAATCATAAAAAATGCAAGCTGGAGAATGAGCCAATTTCTTTATATGCACTTGTTATACGATAATATCGCCTCCAGTTTGACTTTGATTTCCAGTGTGTTTACACTTATATTTAATTTGTAATTGTATTTGTAAAACGTGGTACATCAGTCATTACATTCCTTCCTGGCAGGACATCTGTTGGACCTTCTGTTCCATTTTTTTATTGCTGCTGCTTCAAAAAAATAAATAGGCAATATTTTAATAAACCTTCACCCAAGGAAAGAAAGTAAATCATAAAAATGCAAGCTGGAGAATGAGCCAATTTCTTTATATGCACTTGTTATACGATTATATCGCCTCCAGTTTGACTTTGATTTCCAGAGAGAGGAAGGAAGCATCAAAGCAATTTTGGACCAACAACATAACACTTTTAAATATATGAATTGTAAAACCTTCCGTATGACCTCTGGGTGAAATTCCTCTTGAGATTTTGATCATGATGTGGTGGTGGTGATGTTTGATCATTTTCATGATGATCGTTATCGCACATGTTGGTAAATCCACGTTGATGATGACGATGACGGGCTCTCTGTCATTCCTGACTAGATTGCTGCTTTACTCCACTCATGTAACTGATGTAACATAAATGATGTGTAATTTCTCTCGATTACCGATGCTTATCATCAGAAGCAACAGAGTACATATATGATCTATGATACTACTAACTTACATGATCATGATTCCAAAAACCATGTCAAAAATGCATTCTTGCAATCTGTTCTGTTTATTGAACGTAATAAAATAAACGGAGGGAGATATCATCTTTTAGGATAAACATTTTACTTCGCATTTTTGAGCCTCCAAAGCCTTGTAACAGAATTTTTAATAAATTTCAGGACTTCTTATCACATAATTTCCGGTGTGTTTAGAATACAAATCACTTATCCTGAAGTTGAGCCTTCTACTGAACAGTTAAATATTGCGACATCAAAATATTTTTTATAGAAAAATTCAGATGAAAAAAGTTTGTTTCTCCTTTCGCACCATACCATTGCAGTTTACAACTGATATACAGCTCTGTAATAATTCAATTAAATAGGTTTTTGTTTGCAGAAAGCAAATGAACTGGTATTAAAATTGTTTAAAGGCAATTTACTTTCATTATTTTCTTGTTGAACATTTCATTCAACTTGCCTTTTATTTACTTTGGTTTGGCCTTTTTCTTCAAAAAAGTCATACTTATTAAATTGTACGCAATACGACTGGAACAACGGGGTAACGAATGTTTTGTAACTAATCTACACTCACTTTGTCCCTTCCATCAAATATCAAAATACTATCCGGCGTCAAAATATTTTAGATAGAAAAATTCAGAAGAAAAATTCTTTCTCCTTTTGCACCATACCAGTATTTATAACTGATATACAACTCTGTAATAATTCAATTAAATAGCTTTTTGTTTGCAAAAAGCAAATAAACTGGTATTATAATTGTTTAAAGGCAATTTCCTTTCATTATTTTCTTGTTGAACATTTCATTCAACTTGCCTTTTATTTACTTTGGTTTGGACTTTTTCTTCAAAAAAGTATATGCTACCTAATTATTAAATTGTAAGCAATACGACTGGGCAACGGGGCAAGGAAAAATCACAATCTCAGCAGCATAAAAAATAATAATCGCTTTCTTTTATCTTTGACCATGTGTCATGTACATAAACTGCTGATACTAATAATGACGATTATTATTATGATTGTTTCATGTCTTTACACCATTTATTATCTGCTGAAAATCACAGCGTCAGACATTTCTCAAGAATATTACCAGCTGCGTTTTTATAAAAAAATAAATGCCCAAGTAAAAAGATTTAAGAGGACAGGAACAAGACAAGCTAAGTGTATAATTATCATCATCGGCATATTAGATAGGTACAAGGTAGTCAAGAGGTCATAATAAAAAACCAAAGAAAGTACAACAAATATGCTCACTCGTTTTTCCTTTATACTTTTGCGACAATGAATTTGCTAGTTAGATTTCACAAGTATACACCTTTGACAAGCGTATAATAATTTAATTACGTGAAGTACAATAATCATAAGAAAAAGAACCATAGGTTAATTGCAATTGCCCACGTAATAATGTCGAAGAAACACTAGTTTACGCAGGAATTTTTCACTACTAGAAGCACCACCTTCAAACATTTTTTTTCATTGACATTCTACCGACATCTTGTACAGAGTCATAGCTGCTAATTAGGCTGACAGTTTGATGAGTTTTTAAGGGCAAAAGATATGGATATTGGCAGTGGCCATCATTATTATTGACCTGTTATTGCGCGGTAGAGATAGGATCATCGCTGTGCCACTCGATGGTACCAATATTATTGTTTTAATCAAACCAGACGAGATTTACTTTTGTTGGGTTATCATCATCGTCTCCCAGCGAAGATGGTAATCACTTCTGTTATCATCATCAAAAGTGTTTTATGCTCTTTCACCAACCATGCGATCGACACAGGGAGTCTTTAATAAAGTAAACATTGAGAAAAATACATTTTTTTCTACATGGTCAGATGGT